>JAWMAG010000409.1:0-307351 GCA_037013455.1 Ceratitis rosa | reverse complement strand
GTGAAGTGAAGTTTTTTAACTTTAATTTCAACTTTTCAAATTTTTTACGCAGTATTTCGTTCATTACTCACCACTGTAAATATATACCCCGCTTCTTTTATATTTGCTAAAATTAATTTCTATTAAATATAATCACACTTTTGACATGTTTGTGACCAACACCAAGTTGTTTGAGATGCCAAAATTATGTTAAACAAGAAAAGATTGTATATAGTAAAATTAAAAAAATATATATATATATGTATATATATGAAATTTGTACAACTTTTCAACGCCTACGCCAAAAAAATATGTAAATTAGTCCATTTGTCTTCAGTTACAGCCTTTATGTATGGTATATAAAATACATCTAGTTATTTCACCTCAAAACTTTGTTGAAACAAAAAGTTCGTTAGTGTTCCTTAAAGAAAATATATATTAAAAAAAAAATTTGCTCTGAAATTTTTCAAAAATTTATTAATCCACATTTTCTTCTTCCTCATTCACTTGCCTTTTCGCCATTTGTTGGTTTTGTGTTTGTATTTTTCTTTTTCGTTTTTTTTCTCTTCTCTCGTCAACCCTTTCCCACCTTCCCTCCACAGAGCAATCCCTGCACTTCGGGCTTTCTTAGTCCACCAACCTCGGCTAGCCGTCGTCCATCGGTGATGTTCAATGAATATGTGCTGTTGCATACACCACCTGCTATAAGTGAACCGTTAACTATTGCTGGTACAACAACAACAACAAATGTGACTGATAAGAGCGGTACAGTGTGTTCGTCGGAGAAAATGACACAGGCTGGTGATGGCAGCATATGGCAGGTAAGTTTTTATAAAACAAAGGAAGGTGGGAAATACGCATTTCCAATTTTTTTTATTTTAAACATATATTTTCTACACATTGCATGCCTTGGTCATTTGTATTTTTTGGTGTTTCCATATTTTTCCCTCTTTGGTGTTACCAATTTCATTATGTTTGCCGAAAAATAATCAATTTATTTAAAGTTTTAACCAATGTGTTTTATTCCATTATTTTTATGTTTGACTTTTTCATTTGTAATTTTTATCAATTTTATTTTGTTTTAATGGATTTTATCTTATTTTAGTTTTATTTCGTTTGATTTTATTTCATTTCATTTCGTTTATTTTATTTTAATTTATTTTATTTTATTTTATTTAATTTTATTTAATTTAATTTTATTTAATTTAATTTTATTTATTTTTATTTTATTTTATTTTATTTCATTTCATTTCATTTAATTTCATTTTATTTTATTTCATTTTATTCTAATTTATTTTATTTTATTTTATTTTATTAAATTTTATCTAATTTTATTTAATTTAATTTATTTTATTTTATTTTATTTTATTTTATTTTATTTTATTTTATTTTATTTTATTTCATTTCATTTCATTTCATTTCATTTCATTTCATTTTATTTTATTTTATTTCATTTTATTTTATTTTATTTTATTTTATTTTATTTTATTTTATTTTATTTTATATTATTTTATTTTAATTTATTTTATTTTATTTTATTTTATTTTATTTTATTTTATTTTATTTTATTTTATTTTATTTTATTTTATTTTATTTTATTTTATTTTATTTTATTTTATTTTATTTTATTTTATTTTATTTTATTTTATTTTATTTTATTTTATTTTATTTTATTTTATTTTATTTTATTTTATTTTATTTTATTTTATTTTATTTTATTTTATTTTATTTTATTTTATTTTATTTTATTTTATTTTATTTTATTTTATTTTATTTTATTTTACTTTATTTTATTTTATTTTATTTTATTTTATTTTATTTTATTTTATTTTATTTTATTTTATTTTATTTTATTTTATTTTATTTTATTTTATTTTATTTTATTTTATTTTATTTTATTTTATTTTATTTTATTTTATTTTATTTTATTTTATTTTATTTTATTTTATTTTATTTTATTTTATTTTATTTTATTTTATTTTATTTTATTTTATTTTATTTTATTTTATTTTATTTTATTTTATTTTATTTTATTTTATTTTATTTTATTTTATTTTATTTTATTTTATTTTATTTTATTTTATTTTATTTTATTTTATTTTATTTTATTTTATTTTATTTTATTTTATTTTATTTTATTTTATTTTATTTTATTTTATTTTATTTTATTTTATTTTATTTTATTTTATTTTATTTTATTTTATTTTATTTTATTTTATTTTATTTTATTTTATTTTATTTTATTTTATTTTATTTTATTTTATTTTATTTTATTTTATTTTATTTTATTTTATTTTATTTTATTTTATTTTATTTTATTTTATTTTATTTTATTTTATTTTATTTTATTTTATTTTATTTTATTTTATTTTATTTTATTTTATTTTATTTTATTTTATTTTATTTTATTTTATTTTATTTTATTTTATTTTATTTTATTTTATTTTATTTTATTTTATTTTATTTTATTTTATTTTATTTTATTTTATTTTATTTTATTTTATTTTATTTTATTTTATTTTATTTTATTTTATTTTATTTTATTTTGTTTCATTTTATTTTATTTTGTTTCATTTTATTTTATTTCATTTCATTTTATTTTATTTTGTTTCATTTTATTTTATATCATTTTATATTTTTTGAATTTTTGTCTCTCTTTTACCCTCCTAGTCTTGTCACTAAACTACATCTAGTTTTTGTATACTATATTACTTTTTTGGCTCTTTTACCTCTATCTTTTCTTCTACAAGTTCTCCTTCAAAAATAGATTTTTTTGTAACACCATCTCTTCTCTCCACCCTCTCGCACACACGCAGGTCAATCTCCCCCAAACGATCAGTGGCGGCGGCAGCACCATAGCCAACCCGTACGCTGATTGCTCCGAACTCGGTATACACGACGCGATGACATGTCAAGAGCTTTTAGCATTTTCTGTGGCCTTTTCAGCGGCCCTACCCACCGGTCAAAGTACATTGGAATCTTTTTACACTTCGTTGGCGCGTTGTGATCCACACACTGCGGAGGCATTGAAAAATCAACACAATCGCCAACAGACGCAATTAATCAAACAACAACAACAACAACCGAATGCATTAACTAAGCGTTTGGATAATAATAGCTCGAACAATGCCGGCAACAGTGCGATCATCCCAACAACGGGCAATTACATCGAAGACTATTCCTGTTGTTATGATCTCTATCAGAATGCACTCTCACCGCTGGGTGAAAAGAAGCAACACTCGCGTCCAATGAAAATCCTAATTCAAGTTTATCGCTGTCTAATGCGCGTTTGTGGTGTGATGCGTCGCTACATCAAGCTATTAGTGGAGCATAAATACTTTCAACAGGGCATTCTGCTAGCCATTCTCATCAATACACTCTCCATGGGCATCGAGTATCATAAGCAACCCGATTACTTGACGGCCATTGTGGAGAAGAGTAATATTGTCTTTTCGGCGATATTCGCTGTAGAGATGTTGCTGAAGGTGATCGCGGAGGGACCGTTTCGTTATATTGCGAATGGATTTAATGTCTTCGATGGCGTCATTGTGATACTAAGGTGAGTGGCAACTTGACTCTCTCTATTTGATATTTGGATTTTCAAGTCTATGATTGAATACTACCACAAAGTATTGTGGTGAAAATTTCAATGTTTCGAAGCTTTCCTTCGGCTTTAATAAAAGTAAAATCTTGCCCATTTAATCTTCCACGCTGCAACTTTAACATTGAAACCCAGAAAAAGCGATACTAAACCACTCTCTAACTACTAATCGCTTACAAATTGAAATACTTTATTACTCTACACACACATCTATATGTACGTACACATGTAAGTTGTGAATGAGTTTTGTATTGTGCTACAGAAGCAAGCAAGAAATATTTGCATTTCGCTATCTATGGTAAGCAATAAATTTCATGGCTATGCAAATTTTGTAAAATTGCCATCGAAAGACACGCGTATGTATACACGTACATATATACACACTTGCAAGCAAACAACGTGAGTATTTGCTCGCAATTCACGACTATGCACATACACCTTCGTTATTTTGTATATGTGTCCACTGTTAATAAAATTTAATTTTTGAAAAAAAAAATAAATTAAATAAATAATAATATAAAACCACAAAGAGAATGGATTTAAATAATAATGTAAAAAAAAAATTGAATAAAACAATTAATATTAATAATTAACTTAAATGAAATACATAATAAACAATAAAAAGATTAAATTAATATATAAAATAAAATAAATAAAATTAATGAAAATAAAACAAATTTAAATTATATTAAATTAAAAACAAATGAAATCAATTAAAATAAAATAATATAAAATAAAATATATTAAAATATAATAAATAAAATATAAAAAATAAAATCAAACAAAATAAAATTAAAAAAATAAAATAAATTTAAATGAAATATAATAATAAATATAATAACTTAAAATAAAATAAAATTAAAAATAAAATAAAATAAATTAAAATGAAATATAATAAACTTAAATTAAATTTAAAAAATAAACAAATTAAAATAAAATAAAATTAAGCAAAATAAAATAAAATAATACAAAATAAAATAAAATAAACTAAAATAAATTAAAATAAAATAAAGCAAAACAAAATAAAATAAAAAAATAAAATAAAATAAGATAATTTAAATTAAAATAAAATAAAATATAATAAAATAAAACAAAATAATTTAAAATGAAATATAATAAATTTAAATTAAATTAAAAAATAAACATATTAAAATAAAATTAAACAAAATAAAATAAAATAATACAAAATAAAATAAAATAAAATAAGATAAATTAAAATAAAATAAAGCACAACAAAATAAAATAAAATAAACTAAAATAAAATAAAATAAGATAAATTAAATTAAAATAAAATAAAACATAATAAAATAAAACAAAATAAAGTATATTAATACAAAATAAAATAAAATAAAATAAAATTAAAAAATAAAATAAAATAAAATAAAATTTAAAAAATTAAAATGAAATATAATAAACTTAAATTAAATTTAAAAAATAAACAAATTAAAATAAAATAAAATCAAACAAAATAAAATAAAATAATACAAAATAAAACAAAATAAAATAAAAAAATTAAAATAAAGTAAAATAAAACAAAACACAATAAAATAAACTAAAATAAAATAAAATAAGATAAATTAAATTAAAATAAAATAAAATATAATAAAATAAAACAAAATAAAGTATATTAATACAAAATAAAATAAAATAAAATAAAGTTAAAAAATAAAACAATATAAAACAAAATAAAATTTAAAAAAGTAAAATAAATTAAAATGAAATATAATAAACTTAAATTAAATTTAAAAAAATTAAACAAAATCAAATAAAATAAGATAAAATAAATTAAAATAAAATAAAATAAAACAAGATATAATAAAATGAACCTAAAATAAGTTAAATTAAATTAAATTAAACAAAATCAAATAAAATAAAATAAAAACAAATTAAATAGAATATAAAAAATGAAAATTAAAATAAATTAAATTAAATTGAACTTAATTAAATTATATATATCCAAGTAAATATCATAAAATAGAAATAAAAAATTAAATTGTATAAAAATATTTTAAATATCTGTCACCCTAATACTCGTACATATGTATGTATGTAGACATTTACGTGCAAAACTATTACCACTGACAGCCGGAAAAGCGCACGTTTTTTCACAACCGCACCCCGACACAGCCGCCCACAATGCATTTCAATGCTCATGGAAATCCTTTTTGCTACTTTGGCGTGTTGAAGCAGTGATAATTTCACTGTTGACATACGATTGCCGAAGATTTAGATTGTTGCGGTGGTGGCGAGGCGGGTCTTGCTAGTAGTGGCAAACGATATCTACGTGTACATATGAATGAATGTAAGCAGTGCTCAACGCTTAGTCAAAATATGTAGCTAGATTTGTTGCAATTTTTATTGTTGGGATTGTATATGTATGTGTGCAACAGGCGAAAAATAGCGAGTGAAGACTAGAAATATTTTTACTCTTTTCGTTTTTGTTGTATTTGAGAGAGTTGAAAATAGTAAGCGAAAGCATTGAAGCGACGCTGAATGTGAAAACGAGCTGTATGGTTAGTGAAAAGCAGCGAAGCGTCGGGAACTGCAAGCGAAATTAGTCTAGCTTTACCATCTACCAAACTTACAGTGGTTAGTAGAGATCTCGCTGCAGTCAACAAGTTGTGAATATGCTTGGTGTCGCCAGTAATAAATTGCCTCTGCCGCATATATCAGACGTTGCAGACACTAACATTGCTGGGTGGAGCGCAACATGTGAACTTTTTTTGGTTGGTTTGGTCGACCACCAACGACGACGACAATCAAGTGGTCAGGCACAACTTTTCTCCTCTTCTGCTTCTTCTTATTCTTTTTCGCCCACCCATGCAACACTAAATGGCGCGCTAACTTGTAAGGGTTTAGTGTGCTTGCCTAAATATATGCTATTCGACACACGTATATACATATTCATATATTTGTCTAAACTATTCCGGTCTGTGCTAAGCTATTTCAGACACTGTGTGCACTCTTCTCTTTTAAATGCCACGAATTTTTCACATTTTCAAATTAACTTTTGTGCAAATTGTTTGCATAAACTCGAGAGCCGCTTGGTTGGTTGGACTATGCAAGTTATTTGGTTAGCCAGACATGGCGTATGTGGGACTTTGGGAAAGGATATATTCTAGTGTGTATAGTTAGAGTCCAAATTATTTGGTAGGTTGCAGTTTGCTGGTTGGCGGTGACGTGTGAGTGATGTTGGAATATTTTTTTTCTTAGGGATAAAATATTTTATTTCAATTTTATGAGAGTACTCCGAGTGCAGAGTCTGCTTGTACAAGTGTCTACCATACTCAATAGGGCAAGCAAGTGGCAGTTTTTGGGGGAAAATAGACAAAACCCATTAAAAATTAAATAATATAAAATAAAAAAATAAAAGGATAAAATAAAATAAACTTCTAACGTAACACAAAATAAAATATTTTAAACTATTCCAATATAAAAAAGATTAAATAATATACATTAATAAAAAATAAAATAATATGACATCAAGTAAATTCAAATAACATAAAGTAGAATAATATAAAAAAAGATAAAATAAAATAAATTTATAAAGATCCAAAAAATCAAATTTTTTAAGCTATTGAAAAATAAAAAAATATAAAATAATATACATTAATATAAAATAAAATAATATAAAATCAAATAAAAACAAACAATATAAAGTAAAATAATATAAAGTTAAAAAATAAAAAGATAAAATAAAATAAAAACAAAATTAAAATCAATTAAAACAAAATGAAATAAACTAAAATAAAATAAAGTAGAATAAATCAAAATGAAATAAAATAAAATAAAATAAAACAAAATGAAATAAACTAAAATAAAATAAAATAAAATAAAATAAAATAAAATAAAATAAAATAAAATAAAATAAAATAAAATAAAATAAAATAAAATAAAATAAAATAAAATAAAATAAAATAAAATAAAATAAAATAAAATAAAATAAAATAAAATAAAATAAAATAAAATAAAATAAAATAAAATAAAATAAAATAAAATAATATAAATTAAAATAAAATAAAATATATTAAAATGAAATGAAATATATTAAAATGAAATGAAATGGCATGAAATGAAATGAAATGAAATGAAATGAAATGAAATGAAATGAAATAAAATAAAATAAAATAAATTAAATTAAAATAAAATAAAATAAAATAAAATAAAATAAAATAAAATAAAATAAAATAAAATAAAATAAAATAAAATAAAATAAAATAAAATAAAATAAAATAAAATAAAATAAAATAAAATAAAATAAAATAAAATAAAATAAAATAAAATAAAATAAAATAAAATAAAATAAAATAAAATAAAATAAAATAAAATAAAATAAAATAAAATAAAATAAAATAAAATAAAATAAAATAAAATAAAATAAAATAAAATAAAATAAAATAAAATAAAATAAAATAAAATAAAATAAAATAAAATGAAATAAAATAAAATAATATAAAATAAAATGAATCAAAATAAAAAAAAACTAAAATAAAATAAAAAAAATAAAATAATATAAAACAAAATAAAATACAATAGAACAAAATAAAATAAAATAGAATAATATTAAATAAAAAACTAAAAAGATAAAATAAAATAAACAAAAAAACATATTTTAAACTATTACAAAATAAAAAAGATTAAATAAGATACATTAATATAACATAAAATAATATGAAATCAAATAAATTCAAATAACATAAAGTAGAATAATATAAAATAAAGAAAAAAAAATATATATATATAAATCCATCAGCATTTATGATCAAAAAAAAAATACCAGAGAGTGTTTTTTTTGTATTTCTTCCGAATAATTTCACAGGCAATGCACGCAATCTTTCAAAGAGATGATCAAATAACATTTCCTTAAAATACTCCATCTCCCCTCCACTTTCAGTGTCGTCGAGATATTTCAACAATTTCGCACAGGCAATGGTTCACACGGTGGTGGCTCTGGTCTATCAGTACTGCGTACATTCCGTCTGCTACGCATACTCAAACTAGTCCGTTTCATGCCCAATTTGCGGAGGCAATTATTCGTTATGCTGCGGACGATGGATAATGTGGCGGTGTTTTTTTCGCTACTCGTACTCTTTATATTCATATTCAGGTGAGTTTTTTTGTTTATATTTTTCGAAAAAAAAAAAACAAATTAAGTTATGGAAATAAAAGTTAGTTTTGTAATTATTTAAAGAAGTATATAAATATTTAGTAATTATGAAGTATAGATAAACCATAGTTAAAAAAAAAATTTAAAATAGGTAAAAAATTCGTTTTAGGCGGGAAAGTCGTAAAGAAAATGAAAAGAAAACGCTTTTAAAAGTCTTATAAAACGTTAAGTAACACTACTAACACACAGACACTAAAAGACACTAACTTAAGTTTATTAAAAACCGAAAAAAAAAACATATTTATTATCTTATAACAGTATTAACTAAAAAAAAAGATCAAGAAAAAGGTACAAATTTGTTGAAAAAAATGAAGTTTTTGTTATTTTTATTTTGAGTTTCATCAGAAATTCATGACTAAAATTCGCGTCAAATATTTCACATTTTCGGCCAACCAATTTCTATAACATATACATAACTCTATTTTAACATATTCAATAACTTTTTCCTTTTAAAATGCTATTTAAGTGCCCACATCGCTGGGTGCTTTAGCTTACTTCTTTCTACTTCTATTAAGTAAAATAAAATATAAAATTTAGTGCTTATACGCCTCTATTTATTTGCTTCTTAAAATTTTCAACAATTTAACCTGCCCATTTTTATCAAAAACGTTTTAAATTTATCCTTACCTTTTAAATGAAAAAAATTACTTTTCACTCTTTGCTTACTCAAAAAAGCAAAAAGCTATTAGAAAGTCTTAATCCCATGCACATTTAACTCTTAAAACTACGCTCTCTCTCTCTCTCTTTCCCCTATTTGCTCACTTAAGGCTTTAGATCTCCTCTCCCTTTTTTCAAATTAAATGATTTACTATATATTTTCTGTACCCAAACATCCTTATCACTTTTCATTGATTTAGTTGTTCGAGAAATTATAATAAATAAATTAAAATATTTGATAGAAATTTAGTGTATTTTAGTAAAAAAAAATTAAAATGTAGTGTAAAAAATTGTGCAAAACTATTTAGAATAAACAAGAATTTAAACTTGAGAAAATTAAAAAAAAATTCTAATTATGTTTTCAACCATTTGCATAGCTATACATTATTTTTTGTGCGACGTTGCCAATTTTCACATTAAATTGGTAACTACAAAGGTGAAGTTTTTTTTTTATTTTGAAGTAAAAATTATATTATTTTAATAAAAAAAAAGTAGTGAATTTACTTTTATGAAAACGACAGTATGCACTGTTGTCGATTTTCATATCAATATCTTAAATGCATAGTCCGAATTTAAGATATTATGAAGAAAAAAATATCTTGCAACGAATTTTAGTCTCTCATTGATAAATGTATTACTTAAAATAATATTGTTGTCAATTTTTACTGAGATTTTCAATTGTATATGGTATACAAGTTCGCTTAAAAAAGATTTTAAGTTAACAAAAAATGTTGTTTATACTTTCGTGACAGCAAATAACGAACACTACTTTCCTTAGATAAACATGGCATACCAAACTACATTGTTGCCTATTTTCACTTAAAATTAAGTTCATCAGTAAATAGCAAAGTTTCAAAGTAGTGTGTAAAACTGTTTGAAGCAGAAATTTTAAGTTTGATTTTCGATGGCAAGATATTATGTTTTAAAAATAACTCGAAAGAATGCAATTCTGCCAATTTCCTTGTGTAATTCTTTGCTGTTAAACACAATATTTGATTAATAAATTTAGAAATGAAGACAGAATACTTTCATTTTACTGAGTAATCAAAATAGCATTAGTTATAAATCTTAAGAATTGGTAGAAAGCAATGTTGTCAGTTTTCATTGGAAAATAATATCCTATAATATCATCATAATAAGTAATTAAATAGCACGAAAAAAGATTCTATACTATTTAATATTTGATAAGCAAAAGAAGATCGTACTATAGGAAAAATGGTAGGAAATGCAGTGTTGCCAATTTTCATAAGAATTTAAATTCTCAATTCATCCGGATTTTATATCATATTTATTTTAATATTTTCTGTTTAAAGGATTTTAAGTTTATAAGAAAAAAATTCTTGATTTTACCGAACAATCAAAAGAACATAGCTTATAAAAAAAACCACGAAATAATACAACGTTGCCAAATTTTCATAACAAAGAATTATCGTAAAATTTAAACATTAAACAACGTCACGAAGTTAGATATAGTTTTATATATGCTAAATTTAAAAAAAAATCTTATTAGAGAAAAAACCCCCAAAAATAAAATGTTGCCAATTTTTCAGAAAATTTTAAAACCTAGTTTTTTTTAATTCGCAATGATTTTACTTTTTTTAAGAACTGCATTGTTGCCAAATTTCATATCCTAAAAGCTTATAACCTCTTTTCCGGAAAGCAGTTTCATTTAACGATATAAATGCATTCGAACAACAAAAATTGAAAAGAATATCGCAAACGTTGCCAATTTTCTTTTTAAATTAATTATATTTAAGGCTATATTAAAAATAATGAAAAACACGACCCTACTTTTGGCTATTTTTCAAACCGTTTTTTTTTACAAAAAGTGAGGAAAAATATTTGGTTTTTTTTTTAGTTAATGAAATTCTGTAGTTTTTTCTACAGCAGATTCACCTTTTTTTCTTGAAAAAATATATCATCCTACTTTCCAAAAAGTCGCTTTTTCAAATTCTTCTCTCAGCACTCTATTTTCACTTACACTTAAATACACACACGCCTAGTAGTTAGTGAAGAATTTCCAATATATTTCCCTGCTCGTTGTTGAAAAGGAAATCAATTTATTGGTAAATTCTTTACTCTTTTTCTTAATAAAAGGAAGCACCGATTTTTTGTTAATCTTTTAGACTTTAAGAAAAATATGGGTCTTAAGTTATAAGTGCTGTTGTTATCGAATATTTTTTTTCATAAATTTTTTTTTTAATTTTTCCTTTTTTAAAATTTTTTGCTTCTCTAAAAA
This sequence comes from Ceratitis rosa, assembly GCA_037013455.1. NCBI lineage: Eukaryota > Metazoa > Arthropoda > Insecta > Diptera > Tephritidae > Ceratitis > Ceratitis rosa. The sequence goes on along the minus strand of JAWMAG010000409.1, from coordinate 295,708 downwards.
ATCAAAAATATTTGAAAACAATTTTTTACGCAAGAGATTTTTGTCTTAAAAACACACATTTCTTTTTCACTCGTTACTCCAACGGTGTCAGTAATTTGCTCACTGCTTCAACGGTAAAAAAAAAATCTGCTCACTATAACTGTCTCTATTCCTCTCTTATTCTTCACTTGTTCCATTACTTGAAAATTCTTTTCAATTAAGCTAAAGAAACAATAAATTTATATTAAAAAATCTCTCACAGCGACACAATGCGAATTTAGTGCTTTCATATTTATTTAGAAAAACACTTTTCAATGGTAAAACCGTTAGTTAGAGCTTTCGTAATTGATGTGTGTGTATTTAGATATTTTAGCATTTAGTGTAATACTTCGTAAATATTTGTTTTCTTGGTCACAGTCAGGAAAACCACATAAAATATTTAAATAAATTCGAAAATGTACTTTTTTTTAATTCCAAAAATTGCAAAACTTTTCTATACTACCAAAACAACTCTAATATTTATTTATTTATTTAATAGCAAAACTACAATTGTTGGAATTTTGGTTTTGTTTAAATAATTTCTACATAAAATTCTTATACATATTAACTATATATTTATTTACATAAATAATTGTGTAGTTAGTAAACAAAAAACATTCTAAAATTTCGTCAGTAAGTTAGTCTCATTGTTGCCTACAGTAGCTAGTAAAAAAATATATAGTGAAAATTTTTTTCGAAAAAGTACAACTATTTGTTATACATTTTTTTTTAATTTTTTGCCAAACTATTTATAAACTATTCTCTCAAAAATTTCACTACAAAAAATATATACTTGAAAAATATTTATATAACTGAACTAAACTAAAATAATTAAGTAAATAAAAATTAAATTAAAATCACATAAACATACGCATAGCATCATACATTTATATATTATATAATTATATTCGGCATAAAAATTTTAAATAAATAAATTAAACTTTTATAACTTCAACATACATATTTACACATACACATGTATGCCACATGCCACAGCCACGTAAAATAAAGTATTTTTTTAATATTTATATTAAAAAAATAAATCTAAAATATAATATAATTATTAATTTATTAAAAAAAAAGAGTTAAATAATTAAAAAATTAGCTTTAAGCTTTCCTATGTTATTTTTATGATCAAAGACACATTTAAATTTCCTCAATTCCTTTTCCTAACAAATGTCACTTAAGCACCTCTCCTGACAACTTCTGGCTATAGATTTCTAATTAACTTTGGTGTAAGCTTTAGTATCTATAGGTCTCAAAGCAGCACAGTTGCCAATTTTCAAAAATTTATAAATCATTTTTGACAACTTAAGATAAAAATTTAACTTATTTTTTTTTATTAAAATGTTTAAAATTTGCTAGTCAAACTTTGGCATCGAAAGCGGCACAAAGAAAACCTGCGTTGTTGCCAATTTTCGGATACGATTTTAAATATGTTTTTCGCACAAAACATATATACATATGTATATATTTTGTTCTGCAAACTTTAAACTCGAGCTTTGATAATCAAAAAGGCAAAAGCAAAACATCCAACGTTGCCGAATTTCACTACACTTTATTGAATATCATTAACTTCAAATATTAGTAGACTTAATTAGTAAAATTTAAATAAAAGCAACGGAAAAAATATACGCTATTGCCAATTTCCAGTTTGATCTAACAAAACTATACAATGCTATAAAGATTCCAGACACCGCCAGTTTAAATTCCTACACTGCTACCGAAAAAGCAACAATGAGACCTAAAACTATACACTGTTGCAGAATTTCACTAAAAAAAAAAGATATTTCAGCTGTCTAATTTTTCCTTAAGTCGGCGGCCTACTTTTGTCTATAGTCTTTTCCAATTTATCAAACGAGATAAGTGCTCTCTTTTATACAAATCTCTTCGTTTAGACTATTTAGTGTTTTCAAAAAAAAAATTAAAAAGTTGCTCATACTAAATTTCGCCAGACTGTACTTTCCCTATATAAATAAATTAATTTTTCGCCCTTTTTGAAGCGTAATAAAATATTAATTTTAAAATATTTCCCCAAGTTTATATGGCTTGAAGAATATTGAGCGCTTTTTTCAAAATATTCGCAGCTTTTATATACAGCTTTGCAGTTGTATTCAGTCTATTTCCTTAACCGTCATCTTTTGAGTTTTGTCATACGCCATTTTAAATCGTTCAAGCACTCGGTCTCTTTCATTCTTCTTCTCCTCTTTCTCTCTCTGTCTCTCTCTCTCTCTCCCTCTCACTCGCCCTCTCCCTCTCTTTCACTCCCGCTCCCTCTCTTTCCTCGTTAAATGTTCTCCCTCTCTGTCAGGTACCTTTCCCGCCCACCTCTGTACGATATTACCATCCTTCTCTATTATTTTGCTCTCGTTTGCCGCTATGCTCTCTCTTCTATGAACTATGCTCTAACTCTATGCGCGCTATAAAAAAATTTTAAAACTATTTTGCTCTTGCTCTCTCTTTCTATATTCACATATATATTTCTCTCTCTCTATTTCTCTTGCTCTCTCTCTCTCTTTTCGTACACTATTTATATTAATATGCGCTATTTCACTACTTCGAAAATATTTATTTGAAATTAATTATTTTTAATGAAAAAAATTATCTAATTACTTAATTAAAATATTAAAACTAATAAAAAATAAATAAAAATGAAACGTTAAATGAATTAAAAAAATATATATTTAAATAAATCTATAAATTATCTTATTTATATATACATATCATACAAATTACTCTATACCTTATACATATATATAAATATATATATATATATATATATATTTATTTAACTAAAATCGGCACAAATGAACTTATCAATTTAAATATATCTATATATACATATACATACATATAAATAAAATTAAAATCAAATATATATACATATATATAAAATATCGAATCAAACCAATCGAACATCAATCAATTTAGTATACTCGGCATGAATCTATTCGGATGTCAATTCTGCGAAATCGTTAACGGTGAAAGAGTATGCGATCGTAAGAATTTCGACAGCCTGCTGTGGGCGCTCGTCACTGTATTTCAGGTAGAGAATTTGCTAGAACAACAAATAGTATTATTTTTTTGAGAAATTATATACTACTATTACTACTACTCTAATTATTATTACTACTATATCTACTACTATTACTACTACTAAAATTTTTTTTTTCAACTAACTAATGTTTATTCTCTGCTGGATTTTTTTCTAATGAATATTGTAAAAAATTTAGTAAAAAGAAGAATATACGTAATTTATTAAAACTGTTTATAAAAGAAAAACAATTCAAAAAACTTGAATTTCCGTGTTCTTTTGTGTTGTGCTCATTGAAAATTCGAGAAAATAAGTGTTTTTCTTTTTTATTATTTTCCTTTGTAGTAAATAAATGTTAGTTTAAATTATTATCATTTTTATCACTTTTAAATATATACATATTTTTTTGATTTATTTCTCTAAGTTGCCACTATTTTTTGCCTTTTAGTACTTTTAGCTGAGTTGCATTTTCTACGTAAAAATGTATAGTACTATTTTGAATGCTTTTGTATATTAATATTTTTTTTTCAATTTTTATTTTTTATTTTTTTTTATTTATTTTTTTTATTTTTATTTTTTTATATTTTTTTAATTTGTAATAAACTGTGCATAAATGTAGTAGAACTTTTTTAATAAGCTAGCGTAATTTATATATATTTTTTTTAATTATTTCGTCTTTCATTATAGTAATAATTGGCTGTACAAATATATTTATAGTTCATTTTTAATTTTTTTAATTTATTTCAAATCTCAAAAAATTTCACTTGCGCTACGCTATTCCTGAATTCTTTTTCGAAGCAATATTTTTTTTGTGGTGTATTGCGTATAAAATATAAAAATAACACAAAATTTTTGATATTAATTTTTATCTAAAAAAATATTTTTATGTGTGAGTAAATATATTTTAGTAGTGAAAACAACGCTAGCAATTTAGAAATAAAAAAAAAAACAGAAAAATCCATTATTATAGTACTTAGTAAATATATGTATCTATATTTATATACATTTTTGTTTAGACAAAGTAGGTCCTATATTAGGCCCGGTAGACCCATAGGTTTATTTATTTCACACGAAAAGATTATTAATAGCAAATAACTGCAATGGCAACCCGCGCATGCCGTAGAACCTAGTGGAAATGATTACATATAAATATTTTTTTTTATATTCTAATTAGTTTAAGTTAGCAAAAGCCAGAGTGCGCCTTCACAACAAGCAACAGGTAAGCTTTTTCCAGTTTTTTTTTTCAAAAAGCTCATTTTCTTAAAAAAAATTTTGAACAGCTCTTCCTGATTGGACTGCATGTGTGCATGAGGCTGTGTAAATATTTGAAATACACACTCAGTTGTTGCTCATATTGCTCATCAGTCGTTTATCACTCATATTTACACGCAAAGATGCTACTCCATATAATATGATTTAACTTAAAAACAAGTCATTAAAGTCAGAGATGACAATGGACAAAGCAAACTTGACTTGTTTCATTAATCATGCAGCTGCTCTTAATTAAAAGTCGACTTCACTCAAATTCCACTTAGCCCGCATTCCATTTAAAACTGTAGAAAATAAAAATAAAGGTCTCTAAAATAATCTTAATAAAAAAAATCACTCAATTTTTATTATCTTGAAACTCACTTAAGTATTTCACTCAATTTATTTATACCCTGTCATTTGTATAACACTCAACTCGCACTCAGGTGGGAAATTAGAAAATGAGATTTCAGCATAGAATACATCAAGTCATCCAAACAAGCTTTAAATACGCCAAAAATACCACTTTGTTTGAAACTTTTCATACTAAGATTTATATAAAAATTTACAAATATTTTTTTCCATACATTTCTGAAATATTTTAGATTTAGCATATAAGACAGGATACTTTCTCTACTTTCTTCTAAATTCTATAAATTTATTTCTTCTTAAATTTTTCAATATATATGATATTAATGATATGCTAAAGCGTTTCTCTTTTCTGCTCAATTTGTATTATCTTAAAATACTGAACTGCCGCTGCTGAAAAGTACTCAAGTACTCAGTTACTCAATCATTCTCGCGATATCAAGCCAACTCTCTATATCTTTTAGCTAACACAAAATAAAAATATTCAATCACGCCAAAAGAGCGCTATCTTACTCAATTCAAATAAGCACACTCGCTCACATCTCAACAGTACTTTTACCACTCATTCATTTACACTAATGGAATTTAAATATACAGTGAATAAAAGCCGCCCAAAACACAAAAAAATAATCACTCAAAGAGAGAAAAATTGAGGTAAACTCACTCATTTGCTTATTCAACTCAATTATTAATTTTATATAATGGACATTTGCTGAACAAACACCTAAAAAATAATATTATACACTAAGAGGAAAGTGCGAACTCACCCAGTTAAAATAAACTCACTCAACTCACTACTTATGCCAGTCATTCAGTAGGTAAAACTCGAAAATAAACTAACTCATTCAACTACAGTCACACTGAGTCACATAGTCATACTCAATTAGCCACACTCAAGGGCTTAAACTCAGTTTGATAAGTAAAACACTCACTCACACAAACACTCATCAGCGAATTTCGCTATTTCTTGCATGCTTTTGTTGTTCTTTCGCTATGCAGCATGTTTAAATATATATTTTTGTAAATAACTTAAAGCTTGATATCACTCGCCAACTCATCCAAAAAAAAGCTCAACTTTCACGCTTCAAAAAAAACAACTACTAACGAAACTCTGTTAAAGAGAAAAAGTAAATAAAAATAAAAAACCAAAATAAAATCTATCACTAAACAGCATTGCTTTTATTTTATAACTTTTCTTTTAAAAACACTCTCTCTATCTTTCTCTCTCTCTCTATCTCTCGCTGTTTTATAGTTATTTCTAACTTTATTATTACACTTGATTAAAGTATGCAATCCAAGAACTATAATATGCACTCTTGTGCTCACTTGTTTCACAATGCTAACTCACGAAACAACAAAAACTACTTACAGCCACTCTAAAACCTTATTCCTTTAGCCTTTCTTTCTCTCTTTCCCTCCTACCGTTTGCTTTTTCTTACATATGCCAAATCAGCAAACACAATTTACTATTTCGCTCCTCCATACACGCAAACCACATTTGTACTCACTCTTATACTCTCACTTGTCTCTCACGTAAGGGCGCTACGAATGCGCACTTCGGATGCCTTTCGCTGTCTCTCTCTCTATCCTATTATCTTTCTCTCCTCTCTCTCTCTCTCCTGAGCGCCCTAATACACTATTAACCCACTCGTACAAGTTTTCACTCAATCGACGAAAAAAACTACTCAATTTGTTTAATTAACAAAAATTACTCAACTTTTGCGCTCTTTCTACTATTTTGAAATTAAAAATTTTTATTTTCGAAAAAAAAATTTATTTTGAGGACACCAAAATTTGATCATACATTCTTACATACATTTGTAAATTCGACGCAAAAGATTAATAAAGCTTTTTTGTAAATAACTCGCAAATTCTAGGATTTTTTTTTAACTCAAATCATTAAAATTGAAAATTTCGCTTAATTTTTTTTTAATAATGTTTTTAAAAACATATAATCTTGTACATACCAAGGCAATACATATATGTATGTAAATGCAATATAGCTGTAAATTATATATATAATCGTACTAAAATTATGCAAAAACATGAAACAAACAGTAGGAAAAAACAGTAGAATACAACAAAAACAAACAAGCATACAACAACAAGAGGCATATTCCCGCCCTGTACAAAAGTATATCCAGACAAAAAGATCCTAAAAAAAATTTTAAAATATTTTGAATTCAACAAAACATTAAAAAATATTTTTTTTTATGTTTAAGAATTAAAAATAAAATATACATAAAAATTAAAAATAAAAGAAAAAATTTATAAATAACATAAAAAAATTTTGCAAAAAATTTAAAAAATTTAAAAGTTCAAGAAAAAAAATTTACAAATATTCCCAAAAAAATTAAAAAAAATGGAAAACCCTTTATTTAATTTTTTAATTCCCCTACAGTGCCATTTTTGTATTAGTTTTTTTCCCAAACAGCATACATAAACCAAGCTTATACAACAACAAAACACTTATTTTCTATATTTTTGATATATTATAAATATATAATAATATTTTATATACACAAAAAAACAAGCATTACTTTTTTATCAACAAAAGGCAAGAGACAATTATATATACATAAATAATTAGCTATAAATTAATTCAAAATCGACTTACTCTTACAAGCTACTTTTATACATACTTTTACTCGTATAAATTTATACTACATATACCTATATACTTATATATATAAAACAATACAGAAAAACGTTTATATATATAATATATAAATATATATACATAGTTACATATATATTATATATACTAAATGCATATATACTCGTGTGTGTGAACCTATGTATACCTACTACTCTTACTACTACTACTACTACTACTACTACAACAACTACACCCACAGCATATTGGGCATGTATCTATTTGGCGGTAAGTTTTGTAAATTTGTGGACGATACTGGCATCGAACGTGAATGTACGTGTCCAGAAATAATCAGCAAACATCCACAATGTGAATGTGATCGCAAACACTTCAACAACATATTATGGGCCACTGTTACAGTCTTTCAAGTAAGAACAACACACAACAAATAGTTTTCATAACTAATTACTATATACTTAAAAAAAAGCAATACTACATGCATACATACATACATATTTAGATGAAGAAAAAGTAAAAACAAAAAATTAAAAACCATTAAAAAAATAAGAAAAAAATCACAAACAACTTACACTCCTACTTGTCGGAAAAAAACTTGAATTCTACATTACAACAAACAAAACAAACCCTTACCTCTTACTATCAAAACAAATATATATCATATGGAAAATATTTTTAAATAACTCTAGTTATACCTTTTCTTTCTTAATTCACTAAGTAGTGTTTACATTTAAAATTTTTCTTATATTCCGAAATTAATTTTTCGTAGCAGCTAGACTTTTTAAGTAATTGCTTTTATTTGTAGTTGATTAAATAATTTATTTTTATTTCACTAAGTTTGCATTATGTTGAGCAATATACAAATTTATATATCATTTTGAGAAAATAATTATTCCAAATTTTTTTTATTTGAATAATTAATATAATCAGTTACTTATTATAATTATTAGCAAATATAAATTTTTCCCAAAAAAATTTTTTTTTAATATTTTATAACTTTTTCATAAATTTAGTTTTACTTTCTAACATTTTTCCTACGTACAAATTTGTTATACTTTTTTTCACAATTTTTATTTTTATTTTCCACAATTTTTCCATAAAGTAATCTTTTAATTTTTAGCAAATTTCCGCATTATTCTTTACATGTTCATTTTGCTTAAGTTAATTTAATTCAGCTTAGTTCACTTTAGTTTAATTTAATTTAAATTATAAATTATTAAAGTAATACTTTAATTTAAATCAATTTTATTCAATTTATTTTAATTTTATTTAAATTAACTTAATTTAATTTATTTTGATTTGATTTAATTCCATTTCATTTAATTACACTTCATTTAATTTAATTTAATTTAGTTTAATTTGATTAAATTTAATTTAATTTATTTTAATTTAATTTTCTTTTATTTTAATTTTTTTATTTTGTTCTTTTTTATTTTATTTTTTATTTTATTTTTTTTTTTTGTTTTGTTTTATTTTTTATTTTATTTTTTTTATTTTATTTTATTTTATTTTTTTTATTTTTTATATTTTATTTTATTTTATTTTGTTTTTTTTTCTATTTTTTATATTTTATTTTATTTTATTTTGTTTTTTTTTTCTATTTTTTAAATTTTATTTAATTTTTATTTATTTTATTTTAAATTGTTTTATTTTATTTCATTTTATTTATTTTTGTTTTAAATTATTTTTTTTTATTTAATATATTTGGTTTTGTTTGTTTTATTTTAGTTTACTCAATTTTTTAGTAATCTTTTAATTTTTAACAAATGTCCGCATTTTTTTGGCATGTTCATTTTGCTTAAATTAATTTATTTTAGCTTACTTCAGCTTAGTTTAATTTAATTTAATTTAATTTAATTTAATTTAAATAAATTTTTTTTAAAATAAATTATAAATTATTAAAGTAATACTTTAATATAAATTAATTTAATTTAATTTTTTTTAATTTATTTTATATTAAATTAATTTTATTTAATTTATTTTAAATTAAATTAATTTATTTTTAATTTAATTTCATTTAATTTCACTTCACTTAATTCAGTTTGATTGAATTTAATTTATTTTAATTTAATTTAATTTAATTTAATTTAATTTTATTTTATTTTTTTATTTTATTTTATTTAATTTTGTTTTGTTTTGTTTTATTATATTTTATTATATTTTATTTTTTTTTTATATTTTTTTAATATTTTTTTATATTTTATTTTATTTTTATTTATTTTATTTTATTACATTATTTCATTTTATATTAATTTATTTTATTTCATTTTAATTATTTTTATTTTAATTTCTTTTATTTTATTTTGTTACGCTTTAATATATTTGGTTTTGTGTATTTTTTTGCAATAGTTTACTCAATTTTTTAGTAATCTTTTAATTTTTAACAAATTTCCGCATTTTTTTGACATGTTCATTTTGCTTAAGTTAATTTATTTTAGCTTACTCCAGCTTAATTTAATTTAATTTAATTTAAATAAAATTTATTTAATTTAAATTTAAAACTATATTTTAAGTTAAATTAATTTATTTAATTTATTTTAAATCAAATTAATTTTATTTTATTTTATTTAGCTTAACTTAATTGAATTTAATTTAATTAATTTTAATTTAATTTCATTTAATTCAATTTCATTTCATTTTATTTCATTTTACTTAATTTAGTTTAATATAATTTAATATTATTTAACTTAATTTGTTTTAATTTAATTTAATTTAATTTGATTTAATTTTATTCTATATTATTTTAATTTTTTATATTTTATTTTTTTCTATTTTATTTTAATTTATTTTATTTTTTATTTTATTTTTTATTTAATTTAATTTTTCATTTTATTTTTTATTTTATTTTATTACACTTTAATATATTTTGTTTTGTTTATTTTAGTTTAGTTTACTAAATTTTTTAGCACTAAGTATTAATATATACATATTTTTCGTAGATTACTTGTTTGTAGCATCAATTTTGGAAAACGCACCGTATTTTTTAGTACAGGCGTCACAAAAAGCATACAATAGTTGAAAAAGTATATATAAAATACACACGCATATTAATTTGCTTTTGATAATTAAAATATAGTGAGATTAGGGACACCAAAAAAATAATTGCAAATACAAATATAATATATTTTATATATTGTGAAATTATTATTATACCATATGTTGTAGTTTCAAAAATTTTTTAAGCAGGAAATTTGAAATTAGCACTAAGATACAGTAGATACTTTTATTTAAGACATTCTATTTTTAAAATATAGCATTCAAAACTTAAAATATATGTGTATATATTAAAAGCAAACAAATATAATTGCATACATAGGGACTTGAGGTGAAGTGAAGTATTAATTCTTCTCATTATATATCGAATTTTTATACTATTATTATTATTTCTTCATATCGTACATTATAACTCCCGACACCGATAAACCACTTATTTGCTATCAACGAATAAACCAAAGTTGCAAGTACATGAGCTTATTGCTTTTGTTTTATTTTTGCATTAACATTCAAGTTCAAAAAGATTTGAATTCTCCTTCGCCTCTCAATCACTCACTGATTATCAGCTTCATTAGTTATAATATAATCTGTGATTTTTACCAATCGTAATTTAATCCATTTATTTGATTAAAATTAAGATTGCTTCATCATTGCAAACGCCGCCCGTATAATAAAATTGCTGAGTAAGCATAGTTTGAGAGCATATGTAAACATGGCGTACGGTTTAAAAGTGAGCATTCCATTAATCGATTACGTGTGATCGATAATGTGATGCGCTAATTATACGTAGTGATACTTTGCCTTTTGCATTTTAATGTGGAAAATAAACTTTATTTGTTATCAATAAATGTAAACGAAATAAATTTAATTGTAAATTAATGAGTGAAAGGTGACATTTGTCAATGGTCGATAGGCCGACAAGTCTAATGAGAGATTTAGACAAAATAAGAGATCACGCAACAGCCTAATTTATGCACCACCACATGACTTAAAAATTAAATTTTTGTGACATGAAATCAAAATATCACTAAAATATCATCATAAAAATACATCGCCTGTTCGGAGGCGGCTTAGTATAAACTGTAGGTCCTTCCATTTGTTGAAGACGCAAAAGCATAAATTTGATGATGAGCTCGGCCGAAAATCGCTTCAGCGATTACAAAATTATATATAAAATATTAAATTCTTGTTTTAAATGAAAATTTGAAAAAATTAATAACGTTTATTGATTTTAAAACCGAAGATCGTGCACCGAAAATTAATTTTCAGTTTTTCAAACTACACACTTTCATGAAAAGTAGCACAAGTATCAATTCTTTACCGTTATCATCACAGTTATTCAGTAATTACTCATATTAGACGTTACCACACAAGTTTTGAGTTACCGTTATATTTACAGTTACAGAGTATCAGCACCATTTTGTGCCTAATAACAAAGTTTTACATACTATATTTGAAGTGTCACAACGTTTTGTTACCGTTACTCGCATATCTCTACACATTTACCGTTAAACTATATAAATTCTAGAATTCAAAGTTGAAATTGTATGTTATTTCAAATGCTATCAGCTATCAAAGTTTTACTATGTAACATATAAATTCAATTTAAAAAAGTAATTTGAATGAATAATGAAAGAAAAGCTCATAAGGAGGAAGAAAGCTTTAAGGTAATAATAATTTGTTTGAATGTAACATATTTCATTAATGTGTATATACAAATATAAGGCAGTATCTAAAAAGCACATAGTGATATATGCAACAAAAGCTTCAGAAAACCAAAAAAGCTTTAATAAAAGTTCAGAAACTCAAAAAGCTCGGTTTTGAAAAAAAACTTTCAATTTTTGTAGAAATATTTACCTACTCCAGAACCAATTGTGATTAACATAAAGGTCAATTTTTTTATTTTTGAAACTCTTTATTATATAATTAATTACGTGCATATAAATATTATGTATTGTATTTTTTGAAATTTATTTTATTACATTAAATTATTAACATTATGATACAAGTATTTTTCTATTAATTATTATTAGTAAAAAAAAAAATGAAATATTTTAATTCTTTGCATGATTTTTTTTATACAAAATTTGTAGTTATTAATTATAAAAAATATTTAAATTTATTTAGTAGGTTTTTAAATAAATAATGAGAGGTTTTATATGCCTAAAGAAAATTAGTTACGGGCTTAAGTGACTAGAGTAGCAATTCATTTAAGTACACTGAGAGAAATTTATAAACAGTTAGATTAAAAGCGGATAAAAGTAAAGTAAAGCAAAGTAAAAGATGCATTAGAAAATAGTTTATATGCTTATGTAATTATTATTTCAGTTTTACTAGCGTAATTTTTCTCATATAACTCATATAATTTACGGCACGTTTTGTTAACCCCCCTTTGAGTCTCTACGCATAACGCAATGTAAGAGGATTATTAAAAGATTTAAACAAAAATCGTTATATAGCATACTTATATTATATAATAAACACCACAAATGATTTTTTTCTTTAAAATAGGCTGTAAAACTAATTCAATAATTCAAAAATATATTGCATTTGCTTTTTGGCTAGCTTTGAATTCTTTTCGCAGTGTATTTATTTTTTTTTATAAATTTTGAAATATATATACATATATAGAATTTTAATTTAATTGCTTTAGAAAATAGCAGTACACATTTTTCATTTATTTAAAAAATAGTAATGCAATTTTTTAACCAATTGGCGATTTGGTGCAGCTTAAACTTTTTTCTGCTTTTTTAAGCTTTTTGTGCTTTTGAAGCTTTTTTTAAGTTTTTCGTTTTCTTACGTTTGTCTTACTTTTATTGAGTATTTCTTTTAATATTCTGCTTTTTCTTGCAATTTTGGCACTTATTGTGACGTCTTTTTTATTTTGTTTAACTTTATGTGTCTAGTAATTTTAATAGAAATAAATTTTTATTAATTTCGAATTACTCTTATGAGTAGTTATTAATATTTTGGAAGTAATGTGCAATATGATGGGTTCCTTGTATGTTATTAAAAAAAAGATAAAATTACTACAAAATTATTGAAATAAAAAAATTAAAGTGCCTTTCTGACGATTAGTATTTTTACTTATCTCAAAAGCTGCCGAAACTCTACTTAACTGTTTTCCTCTAGAATGGTACCTTCCAGAGATACTTAAAGAGAGCCGCAACGCTCACAGACTACATGCTTCTCAACCTCAAAGGAAAGACGATTATGGGACATGCTAAATCATGTTGTACCTCTCATACAAATCATAGAAAATCTGTGCCTTTTCAGACAACACTTTTTCACAAGAAAGCACTGGCTTTTACTAGCTCTACGCTTCCTAGGAGCGGTCAAAAACAGTTTAAACCATCGAAGTCATCATATGAGAGATCGAGGGAACAAGCTATTTCGACGGCCTTAAACCGGGGGGAGAGGAATGTTAGATTAGTTGATTTTAGAGTGAGCATACAAAAAGGTGGTATGTCGGGGTCAAATCTGGATATATAGAAGTTGAGCCTAGTATACTATCCAGACCTAAATTGTACCAGTTCTCACGAGGCTACTGAGGGTTTTCAACTGTTATGGGTAGCGGTTGGATTCTGAGTACGCCTTTCATGTGAAAAGAGTTTATGAAGGTGTTGACGGACTCAGGTGACGGACTCTGGGTCCGATCCCACTGGTAATACCCTAGCATATACTTCTTACCCAGCATTACATTATGCTACTTAAGTGGGAGTAATGATTTTTCGCTGTGTAAGTGATGGTGGTAGACATCAGAAGGCTGCCCGTCACTGTCCTCGGTGCGGTGTTCTACTTGTAACTTCTTCATCGGCGTCTCGTTAGTCCCCGGCATTTGGATCGGTGTGACGTCATTTATGGCCGGATGGTTACTCGCCATTGGCCCCGATGATATAAGTAAATACCTCTCAAGGTCCTAAATTTGTCTTTGACCACTCTGACCAATACCCGATATATGGAAACTGGACAGAGTGCTGCCGCTTCTAATACCGGGAAAATCTGCCAACAAAGGGTACACTTATTCCTCCAGCAGCACATCATCTTAGTGCGCAACAGCTTTTAACGTCATAAACACCCAGATTATCCATGGCCTTAACCAACATCGACCTTGCGCTGGTAGCACTGGATCTTTAAAAAGTTTTTCACACAGTCAACCAAGCAGTGCTACTATCGGACATTGAGGAATCCTCATTAGAGCCGAGACCGTATAGGGCCTGAGTGATCACTGAGCCACGGTAAAGTTTCGTCGTTAAGCTTCGAAAAATTATACAAGGGGTTCCGCAGGGTGGTATTTCCTACCCACTTTTATTTAATTTATACCTTTCAAAACTCTATCCACAACTAGTGGGTATTTCCCTGATCTCATATGACGATGTATAAAAAAATGTATAAAAAAATAAAAATATAAAAAATAAAAACAAAATATTTAAACAAAAATATTTAAAAAAAAATATTTAAAAAAAAAATATTTAAAAAAATAAAAATAATTTTGAAGATTTCCTGGAAATAGTTTTAGCTGCTGCGAGGTATTAACTTGAAAATATTTCTGAGATATTTAACTTTTTTATTACTAGTTTAACAAAAAAAAATTAAATATACAATAACTCAAAAATATTGCACAATCTTTACAAAAACAAAGCTTTTAGCAATTTAAGTAGATTTTTTCGATTTTATATGCCTTTAATTATATAAATAACTGTTAATTTATTTTAAAAAATTATTTATTTTATTTTTTTTAATTAATTTATATTTTTTGTATTTATTACCATATATTTCAATTAAATATTTATTGTAAATAATTATAATGTAATTTTCTAATTATTATATGTTATTGTTGTTAATTTTTTCAATTTTATATGCATATAAATATATTTATTTTTCTTAATTAAATAAAAATATTTTTCAAATTTTATTTTCTTTTTTATATTTTTTTATAAATGCATTTTTATTTTTTTTTTATTTTTTTTTTTATTTTTATTATTTTTTTTTAGTAAAACTCTTTCTCTCTCTTATTATTTTCTTTTTCATTTCCCTAGACGTGTCTATGTATTAGTCTCTGTTCCATTTAATATATATTTATGTACATATATTTATGTCATTTTCCCATATATGTAATTACATTTTCTAATATAAAATCTTTTTTCTTCATTTTTCTTTGCTATTTCTCTCCAACTTACCCGAAATGCGCTTCTTCCAGATTTTAACGCAGGAGGATTGGAATGTCGTGCTATTCAATGGCATGGAAAAGACAAGTCATTGGGCCGCATTATATTTTGTGGCGCTGATGACATTCGGCAATTATGTGCTATTTAATTTATTGGTCGCCATTTTAGTTGAGGGATTCAGTTCAGAGGTAGAGTTTTACAAAAAAATAACTGACAAAATCAAAGTGAAAAAATAATTGCAAAATTAGGAAAAATATAAAGTAAAAAATATATTCGCAAGCATGTTGGAAAAAATTTAAAAAAAATTTTTTTTTTTTTAATTGAAAAAAAGATTTCGAAAAAAAATTTAAAAAATATTAAGAAAATATATTTTCTACTAAGAAAAATCTTTCTTTCTACTTCTATATAGATTTTTCTAAAATCTATGGCGCTATAAATAATTTTCCACACAATTTTTTTCTACCACAAACAATGCATGGCTTTTTTGGGCAAATTTATGCTTAATTCATTTTTTATGAAAATAATATTTTTGCAAATTTTTTATGCACCTAAATTATATTAAAATATTAAAAAATATGTATATTATTATAGACAAATACGCATATATATATTAAATATTTATATTAACATATATAAAACCGCTTGGCTCACTAGTTCTTTTTTTCTAACTCAAACGCACTCAATTAACACTCGAGCGAAAAAAAAAGTGAAAAATTTGTGGAAAATTATTTATGACAGTCAAGATTTTGTACTATAAAACTTTACTTTCAAATGTTTACGTATCGCCCACAACCCAACCGCCGCCGCGTTTGCGCGCCCGAGGGTTTTATGCCACGCCTCCCACAAAACAAACGCACACACGCGCAAGCGTAAAGCTTGCAGCTTTTTCCCCCAGCATTTCTTAGCTCTCAAATCAATATTTACTTAAATCGTTTTTTATATTAATGTCAATACATACAAACAAACATATGTACATATGTATGTATGTGCTGTAAATATTATTATATAAATAATATAAACCCTCTCCCCTATCCGCCAGTACAATAACAACCCCACGCTCCCGCTGGAAACGCAACGTTAAATATAAATATTTTATATGTATTTGTATATGTACGTGTATATGTAACCACCTCCACCTCCAGCCGCGTTTATGCGTGTGTGCGTCTCGTCTGTTCTAAGCGGCGCTTCGCGTTTGCGTGCGGCTGGCGAAAATTCTAATTCTTTGAATTCTCTGATTCCCTCAGCGAAATGAACGTCGCGAACGTGAACAACGCGAATTAGTGAAGAAGCTACGCGAAGAGACCTTAGCGGAGAATTTCAGCGACGCCATGTACGATGAGTCGCGTAGCAGTGAAGCGGATTCGACATCGACAAATGAGAGTTACTATGAGGTACGAAATCGTTGGCATAGCGCCGAGGATGTGCGAAAAGTAAGTATAATTCAAGAGTAATTAAGAAAAAGGTATACAATATGAGTGAATGTGTGAGAAGAAATACAGAACGAAAGAGAAGGAAATAGAGAGACAAATAGAGAGTGAGAGAGTGAAAGTGAAAAGATAGCTTAAAAAGCAATGAAAGGAGAATAAGAATTTATGCCACAGCAAGAAAAAAATATTCATAGAAGATTGTTAGAAAGGAGAGGAAAAAAATCTTAAAATAAAACTGAAAGTGAAAGTGAAAGAAAGCGACTAAGTAGCTGAAAATGCATGAAAGTGAGAGAAAAATACTTAATTGTCTACACAAAAATAAAACTACTTAGAAAATTTATTTCACCACACTCATTAAACCACTCAATTACTTTGCACTCAATTAATAAGCCCAAAAAAATTTCAGAGAAGATCAATTTGAAATAGAAAAACTAAAAATTATGAAACAACAATGAGAACTAAATTTTAATTTTCACTCATTTAATTCAAAATTGAGAGCAAATCTTAATTTTGAGGGAAATCAATAATGTTAGAGAAAAAAAGGAGAGAGTGAATGCCAAAAATCCATGGAAGCGGGAGAAATTGTAAGGAATTTTCTCTTTTCTCTTTTCTTTTTTCACTACACTCATTTGAGAACTATAAAACACTCAATTATTTTTACTCAATTAATTAGGCCAAAATAATTTCAGGGAAATTCAATTCCCAATAGGAAAACCAAAAGTTAAGAAGCAACATTGAGAACTTCATTTGTATTTTCACTCATTTACTTTAAAATGGAGAGCCAACTTGAGTTCTGGCTGAAAGAAATAGTGTGAGGGATAGACTTAGTGGACTTAGTCTGTGTGTGTGAGGGAAAATAACTGAATTATCTATAAAACAAAAAATGTTTACAACAAAATACCCATAAATTTTGTTTCACCACACTCATTTTAGAACTATAAACCACTCAACTATGTTTGTACTCAATCAATTTGTATACATAAATCTCATTAAAGATCCATTACAAATTACAAATAAAAAATTTCGAAATTCAGTTTCTATTTTATTTTCACTCAAATGAGTTTTTACATAAAATAGAGTTTTTCTTAATGAATTTTATATTTATTGTACCATTTTGCTTAGAAAACTAAGCAAATGAGCTTTACTTTACTCCAAATATGACTTTAGTTTTGAAAACATATCAAGCTACTCGTGTTTACAAAAAAAAATAAACTCAAAAGCTACCACTCAAAATATACACTCAGCTCATTCATAAACCTCTAAAAACCATTCAAGAGCTTTGCACTCAATATCTCTGGAATAATTCAAAACAATTTTTACTTGCCTCACTCAAAGTAAATATATTAAAACAACTCATACTCCTTTATAGATTTTCTTTCATCCAAGTCTTTCTAACATTTTTCCATATTATCTCACCAAACCCTTCTTCTTTCATAAACTACTCAACTCATTAGCACAAACACACCACAGCCCATAAATTGAACAGTTCACTCAAAAATCTCACTCATATTTTTTAACATCTATGCCAAATACTTATTTTTCATCTTCCTTTCATAAGCCACTCAAATCATTTATACTCACGATCCATAGCCAATAACACAATGCATTTCCACTACACTAAAAATTTTTAACTCAAATTATTTTTTTTTAATTCTCAAATACTCCACAGCTACAAGATCCCACTGAGTTACTTTTAGACTCAAAATGTAATATGCAAAAGCAACAACAACAACAGCAACATCAACGTATGCTCTTACAGCCAACACAAGATTATCAAATCAATGAGAGTTATTTAAGTGGTGTTGGTGGTGGAAGCAGTGGTTCGGGTAGCGGCAGTGGGCGTAAGTCCAGCGATAAAGACGGTGGTAGTAGTAAAATAATGATGGATGATGATAAGATAAAGAATTTAAAAAAGGTGAGTACACTAAAAAGCGAAAATGATGAAAAGAGAGAAACAGTAGCAGTATAGAGATAGAGTGAAAGAGAGAGAGATAGAAAAAAAGAGAGAGAGATTGAGAGATAAAGAGAGAGAGATTGAGAGATAAAGAGAAAGAGAGAGATTGAGAGAGAAAGAGAAAGAGAGAGATATTGAGAGAGAGAGAGAGAAAGAGAAAGAAAAAGAAAAAGAGAAAGAGAAAGAGAAAGAGAAAGAGAAAGAGAAAGAGAAAGAGAAAGAGAAAGAGAAAGAGAAGAGAAAGAGAAAGAGAAAGAGAAAGAGAAAGAGAAAGAGAAAGAGAAAGAGAAAGAGAAAGAGAAAGAGAAAGAGAAAGAGAAAGAGAAAGAGAAAGAGAAAGAGAAAGAGAAAGAGAAAGAGAAAGAGAAAGAGAAAGAGAAAGAGAAAGAGAAAGAGAAAGAGAAAGAGAAAGAGAAAGAGAAAGAGAAAGAGAAAGAGAAAGAGAAATAGAAAGAGAAAGAGAAAGAGAAAGAGAAAGAGAAAGAGAAAGAGAAAGAGAAAGAGAAAGAGAAAGAGAAAGAGAAAGAGAAATGCAGCGTTGCCAAATTTTCTGCTCACACAGTTCTTTTTTAGACTATGGCTTTTTATGTGAGAGATAACTATGATTTTAGGCATTGTCTAGTCCACCATTTTAAGCTTTTATTTAATTATACAACGTTGCCAAAGTTCATTTTCACAAAATTTCTCCCTCTCTAATTTTTTTTAGACATATTCTATAAGAGAACGTCGCGGTGATGCACCACGCCTTTCACGTATACGCCCATTGCGTGAACCGCCCATAATTACTACGACCGCCGCAACGCCACAAGACTCACCAAACACCACACTCGAGGGTGGCATGAGTTTTCGCAGTTGGAATCCACAAGATTTGGAAACAAACGCCGACGGTGGGGCTGGCAATCAGGTAAGCTTAAAGCGATGTAGGCTCTTGAGGTGTACATTTGTGATCTTATGCTCCTTTCCTGAACTTGTAGTACTAAATAAAACTTTGAAAACTTGTTGTTTACAAATGAGAAGGTAAAGTAAATGAAAATGAGAAAACTTTGAATATTTGCTTTTGCAAAGCACACCCACACAAACACAAACACACAAATGCTTACTGAGTTTCGGGTCTTGGATCGATTATTTGCTATCAAATACTATTTTGTAATGAGTATGCGTACACGCCATTTTGCTGGTTTGCGCCCTTGCTAATATTGTACTTTTATATTATTATTATTATTTTTTTTATCTTATATGTATGTGTGCTATACAGTTATCTGTCTAGATCTCGGAGCTGTAATTTAATAATACTAATTTTTTCTCTTTTTCTTGTTCTACTTCTATCACCCAATCGCAGTGCCCCGGCTCGCCCTCACTCCTCAGACCACCGACCATCTTCAGCGGCCAACGTTCCCTCGACGAGGGCATACCGTCAATTGATCTGATACCACCATCACCCGTATTAACGCACAAACCCCTGAATATACTGAATGCCAGCCAACTACAACAACAACAGCAACAACAAGGAAGCAATACTAACCTAAGCAGTTGTAATTTAGTGACAAACAGTAGTAGTTTACTCCCTAGTGCCCTAAGTAGCAATAGTAGTATGCATAGCGTTGTCATAGATGATATTTCAAAGAGCGCCGACACCAGCCCATCGGGACCGATCTTTGTGCCAACAACCATCTCAACATTATCCACGCCCGGCATGCCGCTAACACCGGGCACCGGCAACAATGGCGCTGTCGGTGTTGTTGTTGGTGGTAGTGGTAGTGGTAGTGGTGTTGGTGTTGGCGGAGGATGTAGTGGTGGTGGCGTCAACGCAGTGAGCAGCATCGAGTTATCGCCACTGAACGCCGCCGTTGTCGTTACCACAGGTGCTACTATGTCGACAGCGACCACCGCAACAGCAGCCGCGAGCAGCAGTTTGGATACGCCGCCGCCGCCGCCGCCACCCCTCACACTGCCTTCAGCTTCGGCTTCGGCTTCGGCTTCGGCGATATCAACAATCAGCCCCTCCTCGCTGTCCGGCATGCAACGCATACCGAGTTTAAAGCGTTTTAGGCGCAGCAGCTCGAAGCGTAAAACTAAGCCCGCCACAGATGCCGGTAGTGGCGCCGAAGATGACGAACAGCAGCAGCTAAACAATGGCAGTGACAATTCGTGTCTGTTGGCGCCACAAAGCAATGGCAGCAGTTCGCTACGTTCCGATGCCTTTCTTAGTCCGTCGGCGCCGCGCACACCCACCGGCGGCGCTACATTGACGGCAAACAATCAGACGAATCAACATAAGACGAAAGATACGAATCGTTTGAGTCCGCAAAACTCAATACGCCGTCTCTCGACCACGCTGAGTATTGGCAGTATACCGCCGTTGGGTAGCCGTCGTGCCTCTGCCTGCATATTTAACTCGCAACTCTATCAAAATCTAAATCAACCGCCCAAATTGTATGCACCAGCGGCTGCCCATCGTCGTATGTCTTCGTTCGAGTTGGCCTTCAGCAAAAGTTCGCAATTGAATTTGCACAATTTGGAAGCGAATCGGAAATCGATGTCTTATACGAACTCTAAACTCGATTTGGATAAGTGGCATATGAATTTACCGGAATCGGATATGTTACAACAATACATGCAGGAACGTGAGAAACGTAAAGGTTCCATTAGTCAATACACGCGGCAGCAACAGCTACAGCAGAAACAGCAAAAGGAACGTGAACAAGAAGAGTCACAACAAGTGAGCTTGGGACAGCAGTCGAATATGCAGAGCTCTGAGCATATGAGTAAATTGAAAATCCTCATTGAACGCTTAAAACCGACGAACCTCACCGAGCAGAGAGAGACATACTCGCTGTATATATTCGCGGAGGATAATAGGTAAGTGTAGAGGAAGTTTTTACTGTACATTTCTAAAGATAACTTCAGCAAATTGGAGAGGGAGGTTGCCAAAGGTGCATTCGAGCGCCGAGTTCTATCCCCAGACTAACAGCTATCGTGCTCTCAGGGGTTCTTAAAGAAATTTCATGCCGCAATCATGAATATCGGATCAGCAGAATTCATATTCAAGATCTTTTTACTTAAAATTAAAGAAGTATTCCCCACCTCAATGAGACAGCTCTCTAATACATTGAGGTATCGATTAAGGTATTGTAGAGGACGAGAAGGGAGCATGAGAGTGGAGTTTAGGTTATTGTAGATCCACTATAGTGAGCCTTTTAAGGACTAATATACAAGTGAAACACAAGCTCTAGGTGTCCAGTCTAGCCAGAGTAACTAGGTCTGTTAATGTCACGTTACAAATCGAGATCCTAGGCCTCGCTACCTGCGTACCAAACAGGCGGCCAAAAAGCCACCGTGCAAGCCATCCCTTAACCCAGAGTTACTAACCTCTACTATTTCCTCTTAGGTCTTTTGATCTTATGACCCTAGTAAAAAACGATTCGACGAATTCTTCTAACTTTCGTTGACTGAGATAGCTTTGAACATCGAGGTACCTTCGATGGCTTAAATATTGTACCTAGTATTGTTTTTAATTGCTTCGTTGAAAAATTCGTGCGCCGAGCTGCTGTTGAACTGGAGCTAAGTTCGCTTTTCCTTAATTGTTGCTACTACTGCTTACGGAGTTATGGCGAAGTTAACAATAGCACGCCAATCCTTTCTTCTTTTCGCTATTCTACGCCAGTTGGGGACAAAAAGTGGAGCCAGGTCTTTCTCCACCCTATCTATCCTCGCCTGCTTGCACCAGAATAAGTTCTTTTATCCAAATCCATCAATTCCAGCAAAGTCACTGTCTCTACTACGTAACCGCCGTCCTTCTTTCAAAAGCTCCTAATGCTGACTTGTCGCGCATTTTCATCGCTTAAACTCCTTTATCACTTCCCAACTACCTCTTCAGACGAATACAATGAATTTAAAACTCAGGAGAGAATAATGGTAATAGGCTATGTGGGCCACGGTCCTTTCATATCCATAATTTATATATATGTGCCGCCTCTAAACAAAAATCGAGGTTTTCCGAAGCCTTCACGTTTAAAACGATTCTGCTCTCCACTCTTAACCCACAGAAAAAGAAAAATTTATATTCTCCTACATCCTCTCTCACGCTTTTCATCCACATAAAAATAAAATAATAATTCTTTATGCCACCAATTTGTAGTAAAAATTTCTGGCGACAATAAAATTCCTAGTATAACCGATTTCATACAACAACAAGTTTTGCCTTTTCCGAAAAAAATAATAATGTTGAGTTGGAGCTTCGTAATAATAACCACTCGACTACAATTACCAAAAGCTATGCACATCAACACTTGTAGCTTGTAATCCGCCACAAAAAATTATTTTACACAGCGTAATCCACCGAGCTATTGAAAGGCACACAGCCCATACGCACTCAGAGAAAGTGACTTTTTGCAATGGAATTTTGTACGAACTCACCTGATGCTTTTTCCGATTTGACGCTCTGTTTTTATATACATATACATATATATATGTATGTATATACGTCAAGCCATTAGGGATTTGTTTTTTCTGTTACACGCTCACATGAATACAAAGTTTCGCTTTTATCTGCTTTACTCACTATGCTCACACTCGCGCCCTTACTGCGGCCCGTACTCTGTATGGGGTGTGTTCAGTGAAGCATTTAAATCAGTAGTTATTTTGTAACGGCTCATTGCGGGTACCACCACTTGTATTTGTGCACAACAAAAAGCGCAAAAAAAAAAAATGTAGAAAAAAAATAATTCAACAATGGGCTGCTTTGCTAGGAAGTTTTGCATCCGGTTTGCGGAAGCCGTAAACTCAAGCGCTCATACTGTGCATACATATGTCCCGCACATAAATACGTGCATACATACATATGTGTTACTATCATAATCCCAGTAGCAGTATCCAGCTGTGCTTGCAACCGGTCAAGAGTCAACTAACTAAAATGACCATTTCGCCTGCTGACCAACCAACATTCGTCACACCCGCACACGTACTACCTATGTAGACTCAATAACTAGTAACCAGCAACAAGCTTAACCATTGAACAATTTCATTCATTCAAACATTTATATGGCTCCAAAATGTGCTGCATTCATTCACAATTCATTCGATCTCTCAATAATATTGACGCCAAATCCATTTTCAGCTTCACTTACTATTTGGCAATGTAATTGGCTTCAAGTAATCGGCACAGCAGCTTCACTTACTATTTGGCAATGTAATTGGCTTCAAGTAATCGGCACAGCAGGTGGTCGTAGTTATTTGAAATTGAACAGCGAACATTTGGGAATAGATATGCACTACGGGTAGGAAAAGTGATAAATTTTATGAAGTGCGGAAATTTTACAGAATTACATGTTTAAACTGATTTTATGTATGCGAAATTACTGAAAGAAACTTAGAATTTTCCTTGCAAATTAAATCACAATATTTTTCACGCGGAGAGATGTCAAACTATCGATTATCCCACTATCGATTGTTTGAGTGTTTGTAAGAGAACTATTAGTGTTACACGATTTAGTACTAAATCAAAGAAACTAATAAGTTAAAAATAATTTTTTTGTTGGACAAAATAATGCTTGCATATTTCGTATTCTACTATTAGTAATTTTTGTGTACGGAGAAATGCACTGATGAAACTTACATATTTTTTCAACGGCTCGATTTGTTTTTCTCCACATTTTCTTTATAAAACCTAATGCTGTGTTCATACGTTAAAACCAGCGCTTTGATGCTCAATGGAGAAAAGTTTTAACATTACACATATGAAAAATTATAATTTACTAAAATTTATGATATTCTTATTTTCCGCGATTTATTTGTGAGTTAAATAGGAATTCCCTCACTATTTCCTTTGACAGTTACAAGTCAAACTTTAATTATAAATTCTTTTAAATTTTGAGGAGATTTGATTTTAAAAGGATATGTGTAGTCGAAAGCTTTCAATACTTTCCTTAAAAGTACTCAGCAGGCATGAGTAAACTGTTCATTCTGGTCTTGTATTGAAAACCTCCAACACATCAAGGATCTATATGATCTAGTGTCAAAACTGAATATCAAGGCGGTCTGAAGCTTCATAAAATTCAACACCAGGACATCTTCCACTTCATCTCGAATTAACTTTAATCTCCATTTGGTACTACAAAGAATCAACAAGTCTATGTAAGGCGTAGCAACGAGCCAGTGTAATCTAACCTCTTTAAACTATATGTTTTTGGAACCTT
Organism: Ceratitis rosa; assembly: GCA_037013455.1. Lineage (NCBI taxonomy): Eukaryota > Metazoa > Arthropoda > Insecta > Diptera > Tephritidae > Ceratitis > Ceratitis rosa. Next base: position 270,688 of record JAWMAG010000409.1, on the reverse strand, counting down.
TTGGCATGTACATCCTCTTCACTAATTCAAAGAGCACTGTCTTCTGATTAGCCTATCTATTTAGGTTATGGAAAAATATTTAATCTTAACGACTTTATCTGCAATAAAAAGATGTTCCATCTTATGACATAATTTATTCGGTTATTAATTCCAATCCAAGGTTTTCAATGGTCGACAAATCTTGTAATCTTTTACACCCTGATACCTTCAATCACTAATCTACTTTGGAACATTATTCAAGATCTCTTTTAAGCTGAGAAACCGATCGCCATTAGTCATCTGGATCGGTTATTTTAATCTACCTCTCAGCTAGATGACAAAACCCTTTTGTATAGATATCTTGTTGTAGACGTGTTTTTCGGTTTTGAGCGCAACCAAATTCTTCACTATCCTCAGAATGATCTAAGTATTTGTCTCCACGAGGGAAAGCCTACGGTAAACAAGCTTGAAAACAGCTCCAAAAAAGGTGAATCTGCTTTCGGACGCTCAGTGTTCGTGCCAATTCAGCTAACGCTAGACTACTACTGCTACCATAAGCGAGGTTTTTCTGGACCAGAAAGCTGCTGAAGTTTCGTCAATTTTCAATCCTCTCACCCCGAGAGCTTTCAACTGACCGTTTTCCGACTATAAGCTTGAGATTTTCTTCGGTGAAATTAGCCAAAAGTGGTAGTAAAGTCATCAAAATACTTTCGAGGACCGTGTTTGAAAGGTATGTGGTTTAAATAACTTGGTTCTTAGCCATTAGTGTCACTCCAACTTTGCGAGGCTCTATAGGACGTACCAATGTACGTCGGTAGCTATATTGTATACAAACCTCAGAATTTCCATTCCCTACAGACATTGTGCTGCCATTATCCGCCCACATATTTGTACCACACTGTTACATTTTTATCCTTTACTTTATACGCATTTACATTTATTTTTATTAACTATGTGGTATTTGTTTCATCTTTTTTCATTTACTCTCTTTTTATTTTGTACTCAACAGGTTCCGTGAGCTCTGTTCGTGGTTTGTTAATCAGAAATGGTTCGACAATGTTGTCCTGCTGTTTATCGCACTCAATTGTATTACCTTGGCTATGGAACGACCAAATATACCGCCAACAAGTAACGAACGTTTATTCCTTGCCACAGCCAATAATGTGTTCACAGCCATTTTTACAGTGGAAATGCTCATTAAGGTAAGTACAGCCTTTAATAAAACCGAGTATACACATGCACAAGTAAGTAGCAAGACCTCGCTTCCACCGTCGCCAACTCGGGGAGCACAATGATACTGAGTCGCAGACATTTTGCAGGGATTCATTATGAGAGATGCGACGGTTCTTCGATTTCGGTTAGGGAAGATAAATTTCGAAGTCGGTTTCCACGAAAACAGTACAATGGACAGCGTCCTATTGCTGGCTGCATTCGAGACCTCCACCGCGCGGCGCGATGAGTTAATATTCTACTGCTAAAGGTCGAAACTTTCATTTTATTTCACTCCACCGTATTCGAGTTCCATATTTTGAGAAATTTCGGTACAAGCTCGCATCCGTAACATCTCTAAGGACTGTGGGCAACACTGTCTACATTTAGCCTACCCAAACGACAAGTTGTTGTTTGTGGTACAAGTTCATTTGTGCATCGGTCTACTTTTGTTCAGCCTACTTGGTTAGTGCCAGAGTGTGTGCTCTTCTTTAATAGCGAAATAACGGTAATATTTTCGGTGACTAACGGTTGTTGTTACATTCAGCGCACGTAGCACAGCATGTATGTACGGTTTCATAGAGCTAAACTTTTGGCTGCAATGGTTTACAATGTTTTCCAGCTGTGCTATGTTGCTCTTTACTGCCAGCATATTTAAGACCCCACTCGTCTTTGGTATTTACTGCTCGAGTATTTGTGATCTTTGTGGCTTTGCATTTGGGGTATTGTTTTCCAGCGTGGAGGATACATAAGCTGACTGCTGAATAAATGGTCCGGTTGAGAGGTAAAACGAAATCAGGAGCTTTCGAAAAGGTTGTTAATTAGCGCAATGGTTTTTGAACTTTAGGAATCGAAAGGCTTTTGAAGTGCGCTTGGGAAATGAGCATAGATAATGGAAAAATGCTTGGTATTAATATGGGATTTGCAGCTCAAGTGGAAGCCACAAATACATTTCTCACCCGATCAAAAAGTAAACTATATAACCATTGCGAGTGTAAGGAGAGCAACGGGAGTTCTTACATTTTGGTTGGCTCTGTTGCCTTTACGAAGAGTAGATATTTTCCTATTTTTCTGTTAGCGCTAACGGATACCAGCTCGGAAACTTTCAGACCCATGATTATCTCGTCAATAAAACGAAGCTCATGAGTACTATCCATAGTTAGGGGAGAGATTATTTCTAACGACTACGGCTCTGAAACTACAAAAGCTTGGAAGCCTTAAAAGCTATAAGAACTTAGTGGCTTTAGATCGACGCAACTGATTTTGGTGCGAAGTGATGTAATGTACGTTGTATGTTTAGATGCAGACGGTTTGAACCACCGAGTAGCTGGATAGGTATAACCAACAAAAAAAATCTTAAAAATTTTCGAACGCCAAAAACGATGATGTTGAGATTTCGATGTGAGTTCAGTTGAAAAGTTGAGCTCCTTATCAGACACACATAAAATTAGAGGTAAAAGCACTACTACTGATCCGGTGTCTTTGAGCTTCAGGAGGGCAAAGACTGCATTCATGTAAGCGACGGAAAAACGGCTTCCCCTGACCGACTTATAGAAGAACCGACAAGAATTTCGAATTACCAGCAATCTGATCGCATAGGATGCGCAGTAGAGGATAGAAAGAAAAACAGTGAGATGGTTCAAGACCGTACCACTGTATCTAAAGAACAGTCAGCGCACCGTATCAACTACCAAAAATTTATTTTAAGATTAAAAAGAAACAGCAAAGTGCACCTTTCATATATATTTAACTTTTCAACACAATCTCTAATTACTTATCATCTTAACTACTCTCTTCCTTCGCGTCTAGGTTGTGTCTACTGGCATGTTCTATGGTTCTGATGCATATTTCACATCCGGTTGGAATATTATGGATGGCTCATTGGTTACAATATCAATTATTGATTTATTAATGTCATTGTTTAGCCAATCGAGCTCTAAAATATTTGGGATTTTAAGGGTAAGTATGGGGTAAGATAATTCTATAGCACATAACTTTTTAGGTTATAGAGGTAGTTGCGAATATGCGGGGTTTTATAGCGAAAATGGGTGGACAGTAAATGTAATCTGAAATTCATAATGATCTAAGAGCTTCCGAGAGTACAGTGTAGTATTTAAAGTACAGATATTTTGGAAACTTGAAATGTCAACTTGTTTTTCAGCTCTCTCAATAATGAGAACTCGTCCAAAGAAGTTGTTTACATCTCTCTGTAATGAAATAAATACATCTAAAGGAAAATGGAGGGTCTGAGATCTCTCTAGGTGTCATATTCAAGATTTTAGCGTTGCTAAGTTCGAGAGATGAGAGTATGAGAGCACTTTCAGTCAGAAAAATCTATCTTCACCAAAGTAGATGAACTAGACCACTCTGAGAGCTATGTATTATAGTTTTTTTTGACTTTTTGACTTCAACGCCCCCAATGATTAGTACTAATCTAACCGGAAATAAGCGTTTTGAAGTTTCTCATAAGGTATAGGTATCTCTAGAGTTTCCCATCCCATTACCCAAAATCAATCCAAATAGAGTTTTCTAGCTCTGACTATCTGACTAATTGGTCTAAGGTCTCTCTAGCTGTCATATATATTAGCGCTTTGCCCTCTACTTACAATGAAAATCTGTCCTAACCAAAGTAGATGTTCAGCTCTCTTGAGCTTTTAAGTGTAATATCTCGTATAGCCCAACATTTTTTAAACAAAGTTTGGCCAAAATAGAAGAAAATGCTCTAAATACAGAATATTTGGAAAAAAATGTAGCTCTCCGTTTAAAGGTTTCCTCTCAAAAGTAGAGTATAAACATTCTATGTTTGCTCTAATATTCATAAATATTGAAATATTTAAAAAAAAAAATTTTGCAAAACAAAACATTTAATTATTTTTTAAACTACTTACAGCTGTTTGTAAACTTTCTTTTATATATATATTTTTTTGCATACGAATTTCGTTTGAACTTTATGTATATGAATTTGGGTGTTTTAAGATTTCGATTTGAAAAAGAAAAACTTTAAACTAATTGACTAAGTTTGATAAGAATAAACAATTATTTCCGTTTTTTGCACGTTTCAGTATATTTACTTTTTCGAAATTGACATTTCTTTCATTTTCACAACTCACATTTAAGCCCAAATTACGTTAACCCTGTACAACACCGAGTTTAAAAATTATATTTTCAAAAAAACAAAGAACAATGTTCCCCAGCTTAGTTCAATATTAAAAACATTAATGCACTTTTTCTTATGAAAAAAAAAAATTATTTTGTGATTTCTTTAGTTGTAAATACAATAAAAAAAAACCTAATTATATAAGCCGTCTTCGATTCGCCACATTCGGCAACATTGAAAATTTCCCACTTAAGCAACCCTGACGCCAAGGTAAAGCTAAAAGTTGGGCAACCCACAGGTCGATGGCAGTTAAAAGTTTTCTGCTTTACGCGACATTTCCAGTGCCGGCGCTTTGTTACAATTGATATTTTTCTACTAAAATTATTTTTTTGAAATTTTCAATTCAATCACAATTTCAACGCACGCAAAAAAATTAAAGTTGGCCAACTTTTAGTGTTGCGTTAGTGGCAAGGTTGCTTATGTGGGACATCCGCTTGAGCGTTGACGGGTCGAAAATGGCTTTTTTATGTATGTAGGTACGTTTATTGTTCCCTTTTTCTTCATACTTATATGTGTTTGTATATAAAATGCTTTTAAGATTAAAAGCTAGAGGGTGACTTTTAGTTTTTAAGAGGTTAGGTGGGTTTTGCAGGTTAAGAAACACCATTTTTTACGTTTTTTCTTTACTTCTCATAGTTGAATTCATTTTCTACAATTAAATTTACTTTCCACAATAAGCGAAAGTGAAGCTTGTCTTAGATATTACAAAAATATTTTGTCAGTATAATCCGTGTAACTTACGACAGATTCATGTATAATTAAAAATATGCAAAAATTTTGTAATAAAAAGTTCTTAAAGCGCGTGCTCGAACGAAGAAACAAATATTTGCGATTTTATTGTACAAAAGAATAAAAAAAATCATTTTTGCGCTATAAAATTTTCTTCTACTCGGCATCGAACTCCTATACATACATATTTACATGTTTATATATTATAATAGAAGCAATTCTTCGTTAACGCATGGAAAAATGTTATATCAAACAGTGTTTAAAACGATCACTTTGTAAATGTTTAAAAACCGTCACGACCGATTTAAAGATTGAAATTTCTTGAAAACTGCATTTAAAGCCTTGAATGGCAATAAAACATTTGCACTAAATGACTTGCAATTTTAGCACAATATACTAGAGATGTTGTCGAATTTAATATGTCGATAAATAATCGATTGTGTAAGCCGTCAAACCCATGTAACCGCTTAAAAGGAAAAAAAAACACAAACCAAGAATGTTCCCAAAAAAAGTCTGTATGTTTTTTTTAGTAAAAAAAAAATCCAAACATTTGTGTGATAAACTTAACTCGTTCCTCGCATTTTTATACCCCGCGCTTGTTAGTAGGTAGTAGCTGTTGCCTTATTGTAGAAAAATTTAAAATATATACTGATATTTCTTCTCTCTTTATTCTCCCTTCACCTTGCGCGTTAACATACAATCATTGGTTGTTTCCTTACTTACGCTCCTGAAATCGTCTCTCTACCTCCTTTCCCTTGCACTACTCCCGCTCATTATACCCGCCAAACCACCAATTAACCAACCAATCCCTCTCACAACCATCATCATTCATGTCCATTATCTCATTACAGGTGTTTCGACTACTTCGTTCCCTACGGCCGCTGCGTGTGATCAACCGCGCCCCGGGTCTGAAATTAGTCGTGCAAACGCTCTTATCGTCCCTACGTCCCATCGGCAACATAGTGCTGATCTGCTGCACATTTTTCATCATATTCGGCATCTTGGGCGTGCAACTCTTCAAGGGCACCTTCTTCTATTGTGAGGGCGAAAATTTAAAAGGGGTTAACACCAAGGCAGATTGCTATGCACGTGGTTATGAGTGGAAGAATCGCAAGTATAATTTCGATGATCTTGGCAATGCGTTGATGTCGTTATTCGTATTGAGTTCACGTGATGGCTGGGTGAATATTATGTATACCGGTTTGGATGCAGTTGGTGAAGATCTACAACCGAGGGTTAACTACAACGAATGGCGTCTACTATATTTCATTGCATTCATATTGCTGGTCGGCTTTTTTGTACTCAACATGTTTGTCGGCGTGGTGGTGGAGAATTTTCATCGTTGCCGCGAGGAGCAGGAGAAGGAGGAGAAGATTCGACGTGCTGCCAAGCGCGCATTACAAATGGAGAAGAAACGTAGACGTATGCATGAGCCACCTTATTATATAAATTATTCACCAACACGCATGTTCATCCATAATGTGGTTACGTCGAAATACTTCGATTTAGCTATTGCTGCTGTGATCGGTTTAAATGTGGTCACCATGGCTATGGAGTATTACAGTATGCCAGAAGTGTTGGTGTATACATTGAAGGTGTTCAATTATTTTTTCACGGCAGTATTTATATTGGAAGCGAGTATGAAGGTATTGGCGCTTGGTTGGCCGCTTTACCTAAAGGATAGATGGAATCAACTTGATGTGGGGATTGTTTTGTTATCGGTTTTTGGTATTATACTTGAGGATTGGAGTACACAGAAATTTCCAATTAATCCGACGATAATACGTGTGATGCGTGTGCTGCGTATTGCGCGAGTCTTGAAATTACTCAAAATGGCCAAGGGTATACGTGCGCTGCTCGACACGGTGATGCAGGCTTTGCCTCAAGTCGGTAATTTGGGCCTGCTCTTCTTTTTGCTCTTCTTCATTTTCGCCGCCCTTGGCGTGGAACTGTTCGGTCGGCTGGAATGCTCCGAAAGGAATCCATGTCAGGGCTTAGGTGAACATGCACATTTCGCCAATTTCGGGATGGCTTTCCTCACATTGTTTCGCGTAGCGACTGGCGACAACTGGAACGGCATCATGAAGGATACACTGCGAGAGGACTGTGATGATGCGGATGATTGCGTGCGCGATTGCTGCGTTAGCCGGGTCATAGCTCCAATATTCTTTGTGATATTCGTTCTAATGGCGCAGTTCGTATTGGTGAATGTCGTCGTGGCTGTACTGATGAAACACCTCGAGGAGAGCCACAAACAGATGGAAGACGAAATGGACATGGAAGTAGAGCTAGAGCGTGAACTTGTGCGCGAGCAGGAGTTTGAGAGCGAACAGAAGTTGTGTCAGCAGTTGGAACAGCAAACGCAACCGCCGCCACCAGCGCGCCAGCTGAATAAGATTAAATCATTGCCGAAGAATTTTACTTACAGCACGCCATCGCTGGACAAAAAATTTCCAAGCGTGCTGAGCGGCATCGGTGCTGGTGTTGGTATTGGTGTTGGTGTAAGTGCCACTGGGATTGGTGGCCGCCGCCAAACCGTGCAATATTTCAATCAACCAAATAGCATTGGTTTGGCCGAACTGGGACGCGGCACACAAGTTGGCACCACACAAGGTGTAGGTATTGGTGTTGGTGCTGCTGTTGGCAGCAGTGGTGTTTCTGGTGGTGGCGGCAGTGTTGGTGCAATGCAAGCGCTTAATGCGCGCCTTAACACAACGGCTGCGGAGAACAACTTCGATACAAAACTCCAACTTCAACCGACAGCGGGTGCGCTGGGACGACGTGGTCGCCGTAGTTCGACCGCGTTCCGTAGTAAACGCGGTCTGCTCGCCAAAGAGCGCTCTCTCGATGAGCAGGCCATACGCCGAGGCACGCTCGAATCGAAACGCATGAGTTGCGATTCGCTACCCTGGGGTGGCGATAGTATCGATTTTCGGCGTGGCACAATATTCGAAAGCTTAGAGTCGGATGGCGCCGGTAGCCCCTCGTCCACATACGACGTACGCAGCATACGCAGCGAAGACGTAACAGCGACGGCAAATGCAACAGCGCGCAGTAGCGGTGCCTCTGATGCGCTAAGCATTGTCAGTGCAAGTGTAATTAGTGAAAAGATCACAACACCGATAACGGCGCCCCTAGCAACAACTGCCGCAACAGCGGCTCTACCATTAAGTGGCGCCTTGACGAGTGTAACAGCGCCGCGTCGTGTATATGGACGATCATTATCCACCGATCAAGCCGCACAGACCAGTGGTGGACTGAGTAGCGGACGCGGCATTAGTGGCGGACTATTATCTGTGCCGCGTAGCATGCCACCACGTAGTCGTAGCGGTAGCACAAAACAACTATTCAAACAACAAGCACTCGATGAAGATCCCGATATGGATGAGAATACATTGCTATTGCCAATTGTCGCCGAGAATAGCTGTGATGGCAATGCAACAACTACTAGTAGTGGCATCATAGCTACTGACAGTGGCAATAGCAATGGGCATGGTAATAATGGCAAGCTTAATAATAATAATACTTCTAACGGTGCTAACAATCGAACTACAACTGCCAATGTCAATGGCGCTGCTGCTGCTGCTGCTAGCGCCGGGGATCAGATTGCTTTAAGCAAATCTGACTCGGCCGATATAATGCGTATAATATCGGAACGTAGACGCATGGATCAGCGTGACAATAGTGGCAATGAGGATTCTGACTATAAGGAGTTATTATTGGTGAAATCACCGCACTCCTCCACTGATGGCTAAAAGGAATTAAATATTAGATATAAGCTAGCTAATAAGTAGTATACAAAATAATAATGATGTGAATATATAAAAGTAGATCTATATATGTACATATGTATAAGTACAATATAAATGGAATTTTAGTACATATTTATATATATGGTATAGTGTTAGAAGTTACAAGAAATAATATAAATATGTAAAAACTAAATGGTCTATAGGATTTCGAGCTCCTGTATTAATGAATGGAAGTACTAATTTGGGTTAAGTATTCCAAATTTCATATGTGTACTCGACAAAGGAATACTAGTCGGTTCAGATATACTTGTATAGCAAAGTTAGCATTTGACATCGTTTTTTTTTAATATTATACCGTATGTTTTTCGGACGTGAATCCAATTTTTTATAACTTTAACGGAAGCATGACTAATGCTGACTTTCAATTTACTTCAATTCTTAATATGCTTCTGTGCTAAAGTTTATTCTCCTACAATCTGTTAATTATTTCTAAAAAAAACTAGATCGAATTATTCCACTTCTGAGTCATGAAAAAAAGTACATTATGTAGTTTCGGGCTTCAACTTTTCGATTTTTGTTTTCTTATACACATCACTATTAACTATTCGCACCCTGTTCAAAGTATTCCACTTTTGAATTATTTGAAATTGTACAATTGAGTTAAATTGTACTTCGCTTTTTTCACCTAAATGTCGCTTCATTACTGATAATGCTTCGTTAACTTTGCGAGACGCACTAAAGATGTTAAAATAATATAGAAATATTTGTTCTAATTTTCCATAAACAAAAAAATCTCTGTAGCTACGATCAAGGACATGTGCAAACTTTTAGGGAATTTTCTTAGCTATACTACTAACTGAAAGTAATATAGCACTAAAACCAAGAAATCTGTTCAACAATATGAAATACTATTGAAGAAAAGCAGAGCTCGTGTAAAGTTATAATAAAAATAAATAAATAAATAAATTACAATAATATTAAGAGTATTTAAAATGAAATATGTGTACAATTGTTAGCATGAATGTTTGACATATAAAATTGATAAAAGAAATATTCAATAAGTAGGTGTGAGCATGCAACACTGAAAACAAAAACAACAAACTGTTAAAAATATGTCTCTAAAAATCATCAACTCTGTGATTAGCTGTAAAAAGAAAGAAGAAAAACTAATTGATTACAAATCATAGCTCAATGAAGTAGAAAAAAATTAATATTATATACATACATACGTAGCCAAAAAAAAAAAAAATAAAATTAATGATTTACAAATGTATGCGTGTAAATTGATTATTAAATGCGTTTGAAAAATATATAAAAACTTATAAACAAACACGTGTTGCTGCTATAGATTTGTTCCACTAGTTCAATTACAACAAATTTATCGATTATGGTTATCGATTGCTATTAGTTAAGAGATATTTAAGCGCATAATCTTCCTAAACTAATGTTGCAAAAAGCGTATTAAATTACGACACCAAAAATAAAGTAGTGAAAAAATTGTGTTTAGATTTTAAGTTTAGTTAGCGTTCAAAGGAAAATATGTAGCAAAAATATATGAACAGTTACGTTAAATAATTCAATGCCGCACAGACAAAGTTAAAAAATTACTTTTAATAAATATTAATTTTATTTTATTAGCTTAATAAGTTTGTATGTGTGTGTATGTAGTAAACAATAAGTGCGGTTGTTGTCAACGAAACGCATTACAGGATTGCATTATACATATATATATGTATATATGTATGTATGTAATATTAGCGCTAAGCGAAAATACGATTATAGAAATTATTACTGTTTAAGCGCTCGAGAGTGCTGTAAAATATTTAAAGATTTTACAAAAAATATTGAAATTATGCAAATATAATAAGGAAACGAAGAAAATTTAAAAAGAAAAACATAGTGCATACATTTTTCTCCCTGAAACGTCTTCCTCATCTATAAACAAAAGCAAAAACCAAAAAGGAAAAAAAACAAGAATGTTCCAAAAAGTACTATAATTATTAACCATATTTAAGAAAATAAACAAAAATATTAAATGAAATTTTCAGACATTGTTTACGGCAAATTTTTGTAAAGTAAAACTTGTTTTACGCCAATTTCTGAAAATTCAGCAAAATTTAGTTATTCAAATGAAGCACATAAAACTGTTTATAGCCAAAGAAAAAAATGTGTAAAGATATTAAAAATAAGTAAAGTACGTAAAAAAAAAGAAGAGCTGGAAAATTATTATTTGCTAATTGTTATACGGCGTATAATTGAATAAAAATTTAATTTCGACAAATGACAATCTTTTCATACCGATTTTTATTTATTCTGTTTCTTATCACTCAAATTATATGTACATGTAAGTTTATGATTTTTTAGCAGCACACAATTTCCTCTACATACATCCTGCCTCTGTTGGTGTTCCTAAATTACTTTTTGTACTTTCTTCACTTATTTTGTTGTCTATAAATGCTCACTTGTAGCTTTGACTTGCAAAATACACTAATTGCCTTACGGCGCATATTTCATCACACAAATTTATTTAGTTTCTATGATTTTTTCTTTTTATTGCTTTTATTTTCTCGAGGGAAAAAAAAACAGCTGTCAACGCATCAAATTTAATTATTGCATTTTTACAGTTGGCATAAGTGTTGCAACATTAACTGCAAAGAAATTGGCCGAAAATATTCTTATTGAACGTTTACATAGACTTGTTATAATTTTATACTTACCATAGTTTTAGGTATTATAATAAAATCATTGTCATTTCATTAATTCCACTAGAAGCAATGGGAAAAAAGTAAGCAGTAGAAGTCCACGTCAGTACAGGTGGACTTGTACTGGACTTTCTTCTCATCACTTCTAACACATAACTAAAAAAAAAACCATTAGATATAAGGTAATTTAAGTAATTTAAGTTATTCTTTAAGAAAAAAAAACTGTATACATAACACACTAACATACTAACAAACAAAGAGTTACGTATTACTGTAGATATTCAACTATACAAAATGAGTGTATGTGTGTGTCTGTGTAGATTAACTAATAAATAATAAAAATGTAAACAAATAGAAATGTAGCGAATTTTCGGCATTTGTTCAAGAATATATGTATGGAATCTTTATATACAAACTTACTATTGCCTTTTTCTGAAAACTTTTCAAAAACAAAATATTTAGCATAGTATGTGTTTAACACATTAAATAAAATCTAACGATGGATAACTAATAAATAATAATAATACAAAAAAAAATACTTTTTACCGCATGTTTGTAAACTTAAAAACACTAACTTTATATAAACTACAAAATGTAATGTAGTCAAAATATTTCAAAAAAATTAAATATGTATACAACTGTAAAACCTGCAAATACATACCGTTAGTTATATATAGCTTACTATTCAACGAATTAGAGATTGTAAATTTATTAAAAAAACAAAAGTTTCAAACTTAAATACGTTTCATATAATGTTAAACAAAACCTATGTATATATGTACGTACATCTTATACTAATTACCAATTAATATAACTGTTTTATTTTGTCATAAGCAGAAACTAATTATTACAAATCAATGCGATTATGTGTTAAGTTAAAAAAAAATTGACAGATTTTACCAGAAATTTATACCATTTTAAGTTTTTCTCTAAAATACTGCTAGCCACACCTTCAACACTCAACGATTTTCCATTCGATCTAATAATCACTTTTATTTAAATTGTGTATTTGCCGGAACTTCACTGACTCGCTAAAAACAGATGTGCGCTTCTGAATGCCAAACAGTTGTTGTCAGGTGTTGGTAAAGCGGTAAATCGATAAATGATTAAGGCGCGCATACACGAGACCAAAGTATTAATTTATTGTAGTATTTTTCTTTCAAAAATCTTAACTACCAATAGATAAAGCGCAAACACATTTTGCTTACAAAAAAATCTCAGAAGATTCAAGATTACTGCTATTTAATTTCCATAAACATTTTGCTTTATTATACCAACCTTTAGACGCACTATTTTCTGCAAATTTTTCTATATATAGACATACAAAAACACAAATTTCAAGCTGTGACTTGCTCACGTTGATCGTCGAGCTCTAATCATTTTGCTATGAAAGTAGTTTAGCAAAGGAAATGAATATAAAATTAAACACAAATAAGATAAACATAATTTCTTCTGTGCCTTTCTACACAAAAACACGGAACTCTACTCTACTAGTATATATATATATGTACACACACCGACACACTTTCTCAAACTTAGCAAACAATTACCTTAAGTGACTTTCTCTCATCCCTCACACAAACTAAATTGAACAAATTTTAAGTTGTTAAATATAGAAAAATTAATTAAACAAAAGGAAAACAAAAAAAGAAAAATCATAGTTATAAAATTTAGTGACATTTGCAATTAAAAACATACATACTAACATATATATTATATAAAAAGATTAATTAAAAATAAAAACAAAACTTTATAATAGAATTAATTGTTAAGTTTAGAGAATTGATAAAATTCATAAAGAAAATTAAATATTTATAATAAAATCTTTAAAAAAGGCAGTTGATGCAAAGTTAAGTTAATTTCGAAAATTCGTAGACACACCTATCTCTTCAAGATAGTTTGATATAATTTGAATTACACAAAAGAGAAAGCCTAGGTACTACTGCTATTATAATTTCATATGGGAAAATGACATTATTTACCACTGATATGTAAGGGAAGTATCATCACCTATATGAGGACTTGACCATAACACCGTGATAAACCCTAAATTTTCGTATTTATTTAAAGAAAATTTTATATTCCACTACTGATTTTCTCCAGCCTTTATGGCTAAATTTCTGACAAATTCTCATTGATACACTACTCGAATATTATCGAAGTTTTTCTTAAGCCGCTACACGTAAAATAATCGTCCGGGAGTGAAAGCGGAAGAAACAGGATGGTTGAGTACTAAACTTAATTTATTTAATGATAATGATTTATATGCCACTTCTGATTTTCTCGGGCCTCTATAGTTAAATTTATAATAAATTCTTATTGATAAGTTGTGTGAATATTGATGTAATGTTTTTATAATGTCACTACGGGTTAGGTAATGGTCTAGGTGTAAAAGTGCAAGAAACAGTATTGATGAGTATTTATTTTTTCAATGAAAATTTGATATTCCACTTCTGATTTTCTGGAGTGTTTTTAACTATCGAGTAAATTGTTAATATACATATGTACCTCAATATGGGACTTTTTAGGAACGTTGTTTTATTTAATTCCTCTTTTTTCTATTATGCAGAATATTTTCTTCTCTTTAATATTTTGGAGCGAAATAAATGTCATTAAAACTGGCTGACAATTCAATTTTATAGAGAAGTGTTCTTGAACTGGGAGATTCCTTTTGCTATTTTTAAATAACTACATTTAAAAGAAAAATAAACATAAAATAATAATAAAATTTAATTAGAAACAAAGATGAGCTAGAATTTGAAATTATGAGCTTATTATGAAGCTACTCTAAAAGTAAACAATACAGATCAATAGATTTAAAATTTTAAACGATAAATTATGAATTGCAAAACAAAAATCATTTGCAAACAACAGAATAATTTTCAAGAATGGCTAAATAATTATTAAATTGCCAAGTGACGAAATTGATTTACCACTGTAGCAACTGTTAAATTTAACTTGTAAAGATTCGTTAATTATAATTACAAAAATATGGCATTAAATTACCAGTAATCAAGCGAAAGTTTGAAATGAAAACCAAAAATGCATGAAATTCGTAGCAAATTAAACATTACGTTGCTAGTGTTACCATAAATTAAATAAAATACAATATTTTAGTAAAAAAAAAATAAAGCAATTAAAAAAATGCAAGCGAAAATCCAATAAAATGACAACAACAATACAATGAATTGAACTTCATATACACTGACAAGTATTTCGAATGCATTTAAGATGTAAAAGAAAGTAAAAAGTAATTTTTACGAGTTGCCAACTTTTGAAAACATTAAGTTGTTACAGTAATAAAAAAAAACTACATTTATTTTAATAAATTATGTAATTTCAAAAAATCGTTCACCGTCATTTAATAAAAAAATATTGAATGAATTGGCAACTCTAAAAGATAAAAATTTATTACTAAAATATGTAAAAAAATGCTAAAAACTGTTAAATATGTTGAACCATTACAACAAATATCGCATAAAATATATAAAACATCAACATATATGTTACATATAGTATTAAAAACTTGTTTACAAAGGGTTTTGAGAATAAACTGAAAACAAATATACCAAAGTGTAAACTATATGAACAGTGTACATTTACAAATAAATATACATACATACAACTAGTAACAATTTAATACAGCAGTGTGCAAGTGTAAAGTGAAGAAACATTATATAAAAAAATGTCAACTAAACATAGTTATTTAGTTTTCAGTGCGAAAAATAGCGATGAGAAAATTATAAAGAGTGAATTATTAATAAAAATTTGAAAAATATTATGTGTCGTTTCATTTGTAACGGTTTATTTTTAAAAATACAAATTTTTATACTTCAAACGCTTTTTAAAGTATAATTGAAAACGTTCTTTTTATCTACAGAAAGTTTTATTTATCTACAGAATTGCTGCCAACTATAGTTTATCCACAATATTTGAAATATTTAAAGCTTTGCATAGAATATTTTAGGATAAGCCGTCCATTTGTTACGGTTCATTTCGGCATATAATCGAGATACGACGATCCTTTTTAATGTGTTGGCCCCGAAAAGAAGACACATCGTTCGCCAGTATTTCATGCGAAAAATTGTAACGTGAAGTGTGGCTGTAGGTGTGAGAAAAAAAAGCTAATAATAAGAGTAAAAATCTAATTTTTTTGGAATACACACACCTCATTATGTACATCGAACGACGACGCAACAGCACATCAACGTAGAAGTTATTCTCTAAAGTGGTAACAGGTTGATTGCGATATGCATCGTTAGGCTCTGAAGCGGCAGTGTTACTCTCACTTGCACCGGCATGCGCTTCCACAGCCTTACCTTGTTGGTATTTACGTTCGTCAACACGTACTAAACGCATAACGCTGTCGCTCAGCAAACTAATGCCGGCTATTGTATTGCCACAATACTGAAAGTTTACAATTAAATAAAAAATATTAAACTTTAATATTTAAAAAATCAATTCATCAATCCCATACCCTTGTACTATCCACATGTGGTTTGATAACACCCGCTGCCGCCAAATCCAGTATATGCACATAGGGCATAATCTCACCATCGAAAGCTATTTGTCGCACTCGCTCGAGCACCGCGCGGTTATGTGGATACCATTGTTTACGTTCCGTTTCACGAAAGCCATGTATAGCCTACAAAAGTTTTCAATAAAGTACATTTATAATATGTATAATTATGATATTCACACACACATTACATCATCCCAATGTGCATCTTCATAGTGTAAACGTTTCATATAGGGCTCAATTTCCTCAATTAATTTCTTTTCCTCTTCGTGACTTACGAAATTTGTATGCAAACGCATATCCTTTAGAAAGCTTTGTTGTTCCGCTAACGGCCAATCGCCATGGAATTCAAAATGTGCTGTGGCATCAGCTGCAATAAAGGCCAGCTAGTTAAATAAATAGTTTAATTACGTGTTTTAACTCACGTAATGAGTACTCACCCACTGGTACACTTTTGTTCTGTTCCAACACTGGGTCTAGTGATCTTCGTAGACATTTAGCACTACTTATTTGTCGATGCTGTGATGCTTTGCTAAAGTTGAGACAAAGCAATAATGTTTTTGTACAATTTGTTAGTTGATGTAGTTTCATTGTCTTTCAATACATAGATATTTTTGTTATGAAAAAATTATATTTGCCAATCGTTTGATATATTCTTACAGTTTGCAAAGCACTGTATTGAACAGCTGTTTCACAAATCAGCTGTTTGATAAAGAATACCGTGTTGCCACCTAGAATAACAATACTAATGAGAAAAAGTAGCCAGTTGGTTGCAATAAAGAGGAATCGGAATGAAATCACATCGGAATTGCATAATTATGACCTATAATCATATTGAATTTAATTTAAGAGAATTTATAAGAATATCGAGAAATTTTGATCTAAAAAGTTTGAAGAAGGGCTATTGTGCTGTTGAAGCGTCTTATTCAACTCCGCCCAGGTGAAAGAAAAGTTAATACAAGTCGTCTAACGGGAGGTACAAGAATGGACGGATTCGGACCAAGAGAACAGGTATTTGAAAAGTGAAGCTTAGTAGGCATGGAAAGGGTGGTGAATGTTGTTAGAGGAATAAAGACATATGGGACAAATGTTAAGAGGTTCAAGTCTGGATAAGTAGGAGCTTCATATGTCTACTACGGCCAGATCAGTATTACCTAGATTTAATGAAGAGGCTTACAGAGTTTCTGCGAATAGCGTTTAAAGCTTGTCGGAAACTCAATCTGTTTCAAATCGTTGCCAATCCAATTCCGTCCGGTTTTCATTGTAATTTTTGGAAACTGTTTTAATATCTCATTACATCTGGGAACCTCGCTATGCCGGCATCAAAACAATTCTCTCTCCATTGTTTTTATTGCTCTCTGTTATTGTTTTTCTGTCAAAAGCATCTTGTTTGTGTAACAGCTGATTGGAGTTTTGCTATATTTTTAGAAACAATCAAACGAAAGACAAACTGCAATTTTTCATTAAAAAAGTTGTGGCATCTTGCACTTGTCTATAACTTAGTGAAGAAAATCGAAATCGAAAACTAGTTTGTAAGTGTTTAAAGCTATTAATAGTGCTGTGTGAAGACAATAACAATATAAATTGTATGATTGGAGGGCAAATGTACGCTGTTTAATTGCATTGTGCAATTTAGGAAGGAACCCACCGAGCAACAAACAAAAAAACAAAAGTACTAAGCATCATGCTACATCTACGCAGTGGTGCCAAGATCACCAATAAATTACAAGATTTTTTGCGTTTCCAACAACTATTTGGTACGCGACCATTGCACACCACCAACAGATGTGCGCTAATGCAACAAACAGAAACAGGTGAACCACCGCAAGCGAATGTGCTACGAAAGCGTAAGTTCAAGCCACACGAGCCGGATAGTGCTGCAGCCATGGTCAAGCTGCCAGAACAGGCGCGCGTTGTTATATGCGGCGGTGGCACAGTAGGTGCATCACTTGCCTATCATCTAGCGCTGCAAGGCTGGGCCAAAGATACACTGCTCATTGAACAAGATAAAGTTGGTGGCGGCAATCCATGGGCCGCTAGCGGTTTGGCGGGGCGCTTTGAACCTAGCTTTACGGAGTTAAAATTGGCCGAATACTCAATTGATCTGATTAAATCGCTAGCGGCGCAGGGACTGTCGACAGGTTGGCAGCCTGTCGGTAGCTTGAATTTGGCACGCACTTTCGATCGTATGACCGCTTTCCATCGCATGCGCTCGCAAGGTCGCGCTTGGGGCATCAATTGTGAGGTACTCACGCCTGAGCAATGCAAAGAACGTTGTCCTTTGATTGAGACAAGCGATCTAGCTGGTGGTCTGTGGATACCTGAAGATGGTGTATGTGATCCACATGAGGTTTGCACTGCATTTATCGATGAAGCGCAACGTTTGGGTGTGCAAGTGGTGGAGAAATGCGCTGTACTGAAAATCAATAGCGCGCACGGCAAAGTGAGTCGCATTGAAACGACAGCAGGTGACGTGCTCTGCGATTACTTTGTCAATTGTACCGGTTTTTGGGCGCGTGGTGTTGGTACATTATCAACGCCGCAAGTAAAAGTACCACTAAAAGCGGTAGAACATCATTATTTGCACACAAAACCAATTGAGGGGCTGGATCCAATGACGCCGTTTGTACGTGATTACGATGGTGGCGTGTACTTTCGGGAAAAAAATGGACGCATACTGGCGGGTGAGTGTTAATGTGTTATTTCTACTATAGGCTAAATTAATTTACACACATTTTAAGGTGGTTTTGAGCGTGAAGCTAAAATGCTTTACGAAGATGGCATTATACCGTTGTCGCAGAAAGAACGCGAGCTGCCGCCAGACTGGGATCATTTTCACAGCCTACTCGATGAGCTGCTGCACCGCGTGCCGTTACTAAAGTCTTCACTACTCGATCGTTTAACAAACTCTCTGGAGGCGTTTTCGCCCGATTGCAAATGGATTTTGGGTGAAGCACCAGAAATACAAAACTACTATGTTTCGGCTGGCATGAAAACTATAGGCGTCTCGGCAGCAGGTGGCATTGGTCGTGCAATTGCCGATTTGATAGTAAAGGGTAAAACATTCTTGGATCTGCACATTTTGGACATTAGCCGCTTTCTGGGTTTGCATAATAATCGCAAATTTTTGCGTGATCGCTGCAAGGAGGTGCCAGGCAAACACTTTGAAATCAATTATCCGTTCCATGAATTCAAAACTGGGCGCAATTTGCGTATGTCGCCTATCTATCCAGCGCTTAAAGAAGCGGGCGCTGTCTTCGGTCAAACTATGGGTTATGAGCGACCCAATTATTTCGATCCGAGTGATAAGAAGGGTGAGTTCTCTATTTTGATTTTGGAATACTAAAATGAGTTAAAAATAAACTTTACATTGAACAGATGAATTTGGCATCACAAGCTTTCGCACTGCCGAAACGAAAACTTTCGGGAAACCGCCCTGGTTCGATCATGTCGCCAACGAGTACAATGCCTGTCGTGAGCGTATCGGCATCGCCGACTATAGTTCGTTTACCAAATATGATCTATGGTCGAAGGGACATGAAGTTGTCGATTTACTCCAATATCTATGTTCCAACGATGTCGATGTGCCGGTTGGTTCTATTATACACACTGGCATGCAGAACCATTTTGGCGGCTATGAGAATGATTGTTCAATAGCGCGTCTATCAGAGCGGCAGTGAGCACTAAAACTAAGCAGAGTAAAATTGTACAAAATTAATTTATTTTCTTTACAGTTATATGATGATTGCGCCAACAGTGCAGCAGACACGTTCCATCACCTGGATACGCAAACATATGCCAAATCATTTGAGATCCGGTGTTAATGTCGCTGATGTGACATCGATGTATACCGCCATATGTATACTGGGTCCATATACACGCATTTTACTCTCCGAATTGACCGATACAGATTTGACACCAAAGAATTTTCCATTTTTCACATATAAAGTAAATTTTGTGCAGTGCTTGATGGTTTAAAAAAAAATAAATTTTAACTAATTTTTTCCTTAAGGAACTCGACGTTGGCTTAGCTAATGGCGTACGCGTGCTAAATATAACACACACCGGTGAATTGGGTTACGTTTTGTATATACCAAATGAGTTTGCATTGCATGTGTATACGCGTCTTTATCAAGCGGGACAGAAATTCGGCATACATCATGCTGGTAGGTGGAAATAGATATGTATGTACATATATGTTAAACTGTAATTATCTATAAATTTCTCCACAAAAGGTTACTATGCCACACGCACCTTACGAATTGAGAAATTCTACGCCTTCTGGGGACAGGATTTGAATACATTTACAACACCATTGGAGTGTGGACGCAGTTGGCGTGTTAAATTGAATGTGCGTAGCTAAAATATTTATTTCAATTACATTTTTTTATTACCTTTCACTTTTTCCCCACACACACACATACACTCATAGAAACCAATTAACTTCATTGGCCGCGATGCGTTGCTCGAACAACGTGAGGAGGGCGTTAAACGCATGTATGTGCAGCTGTTACTCAACGATCATGATCATGAGGTGGATCTATGGTGTTGGGGTGGTGAACCCATCTATCGTGATGGTAAATATGTCGGCATGACCACGACCACCGGCTATGGTTTCACATTTAAAAAGCAAGTTTGTCTCGGTTTTGTGCGCAATTTCGCTGAAGATGGCACTGAGTTGCCCGTTACCAATGATTACATACTATCCGGTCATTATGAGGTGGAAGTGGCCGGTATGCGTTTCGAGGCGAAGGTCAATTTGCATTCACCTAATTTACCAACGAAATTCCCCGACAAGGAGCGTGAGGCATATCATGCGACACGCGATAAACAAGGTCAAGCCGATTTGTTGTCGTATGAGACCAAGTACTGAGCTGCGGGATGTAGGAGAAGTAAAAACGAAAAGAAAAAATAAATAAAAAACTAAAAATTGAAAACATAAAATATATTGACATCAATAACAAGTGTTCGCTGTGGCGACAAAAATAGTGCTCTTGTTGTCATTGTTTAGTTTAGTTATTAATTTATTGCACTGCAAATGTTTAATTTTATTTTTAATTATCTTGTTTATTATTATCACATTCAGTTAAATATTGTTTTTTTTTGTTAATGATTATTACACTTTATTGTTGTTATTATTTTTTGTTATTGTCTCTAAGCAACCTTAGTAATATTAACTATTTAATTTACCGTCACTTGTTTCCTATAATTTCTATTGAATCAAGCGCTTATCACAATTTTTATGCGCATTTAGTCTATTTAAATGATTTTTTCCTTTTGAATAGTGTTATTTGGTAGAGAAAAAAAATCTCAATTGTATGCATATACTATACATATGTACATTTGTATATGAATATCGGTTTATACTCAAACATTTATTGGTATTAATCTTACATAAAATATTATTAAAATAATTAAAAAAAAAAAAATACTTTTATTGGCACTGAAAAGTCTGATCTGAGCATTGCATTTATTAAAAAGCTAAAGTTAAAAAGCTTCTTTATCAAAATTGAAATGAAATTCCAAAAAAGCTCATTATCGGTATAAGCAAAATTTTGAAAATATTATTTTTTACTGCAGTTCAATTAAAAGGAGTTTAAAAACACAGAAATTGATGGCAAAAGTCTTAAAAGACATGCATATATGTACATACATATATACATATATTTAAATATAATAATATATGTCTAAATTAAACAAGTGTCCTTTAATTGAATATGCTTAAATAAAAAGATGTAACAAATATAAAATACTTCAAATCAAAAATAATTTAAAATTAAAAAAAGAATTTACGAAAAATAAAAAAAAAAAATAAATAATAAATTAATTGTACATAAAACACTTTCTACAAACATATGTATGAATACTTGAGAAAAAAAAATCGAATAATTTATGCCTAGTTAAGTGTAAAAAATTCCCATAAAAATTATGCCAACCTAAAAATCTATCGAAATCAAAAATTTTCTAACCTAAAACACATAATCAAAATTTTCTTCCAATCAAAATTGTACTAACCTAAAAATTGTAATTAAAATTTCCCCACAATTACTATTTTCTAACCTAAAATACACAATCAAAATTTTGTCTGCATCAAAAATTTCCTAACCTAAAATATTTAATAAAAATTTCCCCTTAAACGAGCAAACAAAATTGATTGATATTAATTGTTAAAATACTTAAAATTGTATACTTAAATGTTTTAGACTCTTCCTAACCTCACATTTTTGCTCAAATGTTATTATTGAAAATAAATGAAAATTGTAATAAAGTTTGTAGAAAATTAAAAAAAAAGAGTTTGTTTAATTCAACTAAAGGAATTTGAATCACTTACTAATCGAATTGAAGATATCAATGGAGGAGCGTAATTTTTGGACACAAGCCTGCCAGTTAAGGGTTCAATAATTTACCTGTGGTAAGACATGGCTGTCGTAAGAGGCGACTAAAATCCCGGAATTGCTGCTACAGCGTGTTCTTATACTGAAACGACACGAATTTTTATCCGGCCGAGGACTGTCACTTTCGCAGCCATCTTGGGAAATACCTTTGCGGTTACAACAACGGGTTGGAATCGGAGGGAGAGCAGAAGGGTCTCAGTAGGTAGTAGTTTAATCGACTACAATTCTCAATCTTTATTTGGACCAGTATTAATCGATTCTCACGGCACAGCTTGAACTCTTGGCCTGCTATAGGTTTTGCTTAGTTTCCAAGAACTCCCATCATGGCTTTGTCGGTAAACGGTGCAGTTCTACAATGCTGTGGAGAGTTAGCCTTACCGCTGCTACTTCAGATAGTTCTAACGTTTAAAACGTTCGCTCTAGCAGGTGAAAAGACTGAAGCACAACAAGCCAATAGACTCTGAAACCGTAATACCAATCCGACTTACTTAAGCGATGCTATTGATCATTATGGCGGCGCAACTTTGGTCTGAATATCTTAGTCGATTAAAATCCTGCTTATCCAGACTCGACCTCAACATGCCCACTGTATGTCCTACAAGTAATGAGTCCTCGCATGGCACTAACCACCTCTTTACATGCCCCCTGAAACCGACGTATATAACTCCCCTCTCCCTCTGGTGCGAACCCGTCAACCCGTCCAAACAGCTCTTTTCCTGGTCCTCCCGTTAGATGATCTCGATGACTTAGACTAACTAGCCTGTGTCGCTAAGCGAGGCTAGTGATCCTTGCCTTGGGCAGAGCTTGCCTTCGATCTTTTAACCATCCTAATCACAGCGCTCTAGTTATTGCGATAGGTTCACGCTAAGTAAACGTCCTTATTTGCGGAACACTCCAACTTTTCATACGATACCTACTGTCTGTGTGTATGAAGAAATATCTAACTCATGCCCACTATATATGGAGTTTCCCTCGCCTCTTAGACTTTCCTTCTAATGCTTCAATGGGAAGAGCGATCAATAACTTCCATAAAGCGCACGAAGTACTCAAGACTGAAGAGCTACAACACATAAGATCTGCTACTCCGCCAAATATCTGCAAATATATCGAGATACCACACTAGGAAACAAACAAAAGTTCTACATTTCTCCTTTGATGGTTAGAGTTTCCTTGGTTTATGAGACTTTTTCACGGCGCGAACATCAATTAAGATCAACTGAGGTGGTTTTTCATTGCAAAAAGGCTTAGCAAGTAAGTACACGTGCGAAGTAAGACCTTAAGAGTTTTTTAAGCCTAAGAATTTCTGCCTCTGGTAAGCATTTAGCACATTTACCACTTTCCAAGAAACGAAATTCACCAGCTAAGGGTTGCAGATTGTTCAAATGTCGCTCCTCAAGTATAAAGCTTGGGGTTCTTGGTGCAGAGAGCGCTAATGTACGCTGTGCTGCCTCAAAAAATGTCTTCAAAGACAACACTTAAGCTCTCCCTAAGATCTATTTCAATGGAATCGTGGTGAGTGGGATCTCTAGTTCGACAGGAATATCCAGGAGCCAGGTTTTGTAATCAAAACGGAGTATTTCTTGTATTCTAACGAAAATCTATTTTTAATTATTTATTTATTTATTTATTTTTTTTTCCAAATAACTTTGCCTTAGCACACAACTTGTTTTTTCAGCCCCAAAGATGCCTAGGAAAATTATATATAAATCAAAGTGCATGCATATTCTTTTGTGTATAACGGTTTTTTGCACTATGACTACATGAAGTGAGCTACCATATTAGAATATCCATGTGCTACAAGTGCCCCTGTCCTATTTCGGTGGCTGTTTCGCTGCAGTTGAGTTGCAGTACCATGCACATCTATATACATATATATGGTACATACATACACACGCCTATATGTATCTAATATGGCGAACAACAACAAAAAGGACTGCAGTAAATATTAGTATACAAACCGTATATAGAAAACAAAAACAAAATACATAAATATTCTATATACCTACATATGTACGAGTATACACATACACTTGAAAGCTCGTCAGACCCGGAAAAATTCTCTATACTATTAAAAACGAAACACGAACCGAACGTAGCAGAACAGTGCCATCCCAGCTGCACAGCTGCCCAACACCCACCCAATGGCAATGAGGTAGACACACAGTCAGGTCAGCGAGCTCCCTTAGCGCTTTCAGTAAGCTCAGCGACCTGAACGGCACATACGCTCCACTTCTATGTATGTATATATAGATACAATTATTTATATGTATGTATGTATATTTTGCTATATGTATGCTGTACATGGTTGGCATGATTTGTAAATAAACATTTACCAATTTGTTTATATTATGTAAAACATGCAAAGCAATGAAAACGCGCCAAAATTCCTGGGTGTAATGAAAGCTTGTGTACATATGTATATATAAATAAATGTGCACACACTTCCATACATACAAGTCACACTCATTGCGTTACGTGGAATAAATAAATGCGATGCCACGCAGCGCGGAGGGTATTGGTGGAGTTGTTGCCAATGAGCTGAGGTGAGTTGATTTGGTGTTGGGTAGTAGTCGTGATTAATGCAGCACGGAAATGTGTTGCGGGGATTCCATGGTTACGTATAAGGCCATCTTCTTACACTTCCACCTCTCGAAGGTAGTAGTGGTCTGCCTCTTCTCCTATTATCACTTCTAAAGTATGAAAGTTGTATGGTTTTCGTTCGTGCGGACCATATGAACCCGGTACTGTGGACGCTAACTCTTCATACGCTGCATTATCTTCCTACATCTCATTGAGATCTCGGATATTGAGATCGTACAAGCTTCTAAGCAATATTGTAAGTTAGTCGTGATAAGCGACAGATAGAATTTCGTGGCTCTTCTTCGAGGGAGGACTTCAGCTTTGAATTACCTACTCAAACCGAAGGCGCACGTGACGACAGTTCTTCCACATCATTATCATCTAAAGCCTGTATTAGTGGGCAACTGCACTGAATCCATTGAGTAGGCTCACTGTTGCCTCTTGACCTGAGCGAGGTTAGGTCGCCGAATGGGTGACAGCTCTTGGACGAATAGAATCGGGGTCAACTCTGGTGCCTAGAATCGGATGCCCTAAGACTATAAACAACCGGAAGTTATTGGGAGTCACATTCGACAGCCAGCACACCTTCACTGCAATCGTCACAAAACTCCAGAGCCGCAACAAAATCCTGAAAGTGTTAGCCGTCAGCAACTGGGGAATAGACAAAGACACGGTGCTAGCAACTTACAAGCCAATTGATTGGCCGGTCGTAAACTATGGTGCTACAATCTGGGCACCGGGGAAGACGCAGATAAAGAGGCAACAAGCCTTCCAAAACACCACCTTCAAGGTCATGATAGGTCGTGACGACGCCAGAGCCTCACTTGCACAGCGAAGCATCTAGGCTACGAATTAAAGAGCATAATGCGTAGCTTTGTAATCAATTTCTGCTGGGATGCTACCGTATGGAGCACCACAACAGACATTTACTAGATGCCGAACCACCAACTAGGCGCACCATGGGTAATCGACTTTAATGACTGGATTCAGCACCACTTATAACAAGCGTTGGACAGGACCGACAGGCATTAAAAATCATTCACCGAGAGACCGTCAACACCATCCTGAACTGTCTTCAAGTGAATTTCGTTCTCGGAGTCAAACCACCATCTATTGTAGACGAGCAGAGCTCGAGCTGTCTCAAGAGTCCCGCATAATACCAGCGCAAGTAAGATCTGGATATTGTAGTCGATTAAACTCCTACATATCCAGACTTGACCACAAAATACCCAACGTATGTCTTGCAGGCAATGAATCCCCGCAGGATATTAACCAGCTCTTCACATACCGTCCAAAATCAACTTATCTAAGCCCCCTTTTCCCTCTGATCGGAAAGCTCTTTCGAAGAGAGCTCGTTTCCTGGACCTTCCGTTAGATGGCTTCGATGACTTAGACTGATCTTGTCTGCCCCTAAGCGGGGTTAGCGACCCGCTACAACAACCTCTGCGTTTACAACCGACCGAATGGTGCACCTGCAGAATAAACGTAAAATTCAAAAATTTGGTCTCTCCATGAAGCGTCCAATAACAGTGAGGTTGAAACCATCGCGTGAAAGATATGAGCCGGAAGACCGGGCTCGCACATAGGTGGCACGCCAGCATTAAGCCTTGCCAAATTTAGTATCAAACGGCTCGAAAAGGTACTTTTCATGTCTAACGCGGGAGTGTCGGTCCTTTCTCCAAATGACCCGAGAACTATTTGATTTTAGTCGCCTCTTACGACGACCTAACACGCAGGGTGTTTTATTCGAAGGTTAATAACCGGTAGTAGCGGAAGTGCTGCTTAGATTAACTACCCGAGAGCATAGTTCTTTCGCAACGACAAGAACTAACTAATGGGCTGACGGGCCCGAGGTTTGATTTTAAATCCACGCGAAGACATTTGGCGAGTTTAATAGCCGAAGGTATTCGCGGCCGCTGGTATTTATGACCTCGGTATTAGTGTAGACGAAAGCAAGTAGACAAGTAGGGATTAAGAGCCTTAGCCCTACCCCTAGGCCCTAGCTTGTATGAACTCTATACAAACTTGATTTTTTACAGAGCCTTTAAGCTAGTGCGGACGCACGCTCTTCTTATAATTTTGAATGGAACTGTTATTAATACATTTTTACGCTCCCAAAATCATATAGCACTTTTCTAGTCAACCTCAATCGCATTCATATAAGCGCTCCAAAATATATATATATTTATATATATAGTACGGGTATGTATGTATCTAAATGGAGGCAACATTATGTACAAAGGGTCGTAAAAATATGTATATAAATACTTAGATATACATACATATATGTATATACGCAACTCACTGAGCATCCCCACAACTGTATGTGTTTGAGCTCATAAATTGTCCCAGACCATGGCCAACTTTTTACGCGTATACATATCGCAAGGTACGTACACATATATATATATATATATATATACGTACGTATGTTTGTATGTATGCACGAAATGGAAACGCAGAAAAAGGGCAGCCGATCAATATTTCCAGCGCCGTCAAACGCAACCAAAGCTGCAGAACGAGAGCAGCGCCTATAACTACACCAACACCAATCTATTTATGTATGTATGGTATATGCATACACGTACATACATAGAAGAAATGCCATGCAAAAATTTCTCTACCTGTAGCCGAACCAACTCCCTTCGCCGGGCAACCCCCGTTTTTGGGTCAACGCATGCGCTTTCAGCGTGGCGCACTTCCGGTGCTAGTATGGGGTTGTAGCGTTAGTTTCACCTTTTTCAGCCGGTGGATGGGTGGGTGGTTGGAGATTTTTTCTTAACGGTATACATAAAATTGCACGTATACTCACAATGACAACACAAATACACAATTCAAAATCAGAATGAGGCGAAAGACAATAGATATAGTAAAAAGTAGTAAAGACGCAGAAGAAAGTACCAAAGGAAGTAGGCAGAAATGAGAGCGTTATACCTATGTATGCATTTACATACATATACCACTATTAGATTGTTAGGAAACAGCGCCACAAAGGAGAGCAGCAAAGCATGCTGATGGGTAGGGTGTGCAAAACAGGTCAATGAAGCGGAGAAGCGAAAAAAAAATCAATATTCGGAAGTGTTTCTTATTGTTCGTATTGTTGTAATCGTATAAAATATGTATACCTTAAATAATTTTTGGGGATGTTGCTGAAGTGACAGTCCTTGACCGAAAATAAATCTGTGTCGTTTCAGGTTGCGTTTACCCAAAACGTTGCAGCGGGTACATCGTTGCAACTATTTGGGATCATTTTAATTCTTCATTCATTATATTCACATTTATCGGTGCTTTAATTGCATCAGCAGCATAATTTTTAGATATTTTGGCAATTTATTAGTAGTGGAAGTACTCAAACTGGAAGTCACTTGAATTACGTATCGCTGAAGATCTGCTAAACACAATTTCGTTTTTCTTCTCTCTTCTTTTCTCTCGTTGGGTTTTGGGATCTGCAGTTATTCCCAGTCTTTCTTAGAAATTCCAGTTCCTATTGGCGAAAACTTGGAATAATCAATTTTCACAAGCTTCTCTTGAGATCAATTCATAGACAGGTATATATGACAATGACTCGCTGCGAGATCCGGACTATAAGGTGGATGCAACAAACTCTCAGAGCTTCTGGCGAGACACTATCGATGTGTGTGCTCTAAGATTATGCTCCTCCTCCTGGGCAATTACTTCCTTCGGGCGGTCCAATTGTTCGGACTTGAATTAAGGGTTTGCCCGTAGGGGAGCAACTCATAGTGGATAATTCCTTACCAGTACCACCAAACACACAACATAACCTTCCTGTATGGTCAATCCTGGCTTGGAGAACGTTTGTGCCGACTGACCACCCTTCGATCAAGACCGATTTCACTTGATATTCCTGAAAGTGATCTACTTTCGATTACCAGTTATCATCTGCTTAAGAAACGGAGAAAGAGGTTTTTTCCTCGTTAACTCATGTTGCTCCCATACGTCGAGCTTCTTTGTATATCCAGTCAAGTGGTTCCTCCAAATTTTTGTTTTTTGTGAAATGTTTAGCTCCTGATAAAACTTACGATGTTACTAATGCTGCAACTACCCATCTTACATACCTAACGTCCATAACACCCGACTGAAAGAGCGATATACCTACATACACGAGTTATCGACGCTGCTGACAGCGGCGAAATGTTGCCAGTTGTCAGTGTGTTTGCATACTTTTAAACAAATTTATAATTTTCGTCAACAAATTTCATAATTTATATGTTCAAATATAAACACCAATCAAATATAGATGTTCTATATAGTAATAAATAATTAATTACGAATTTAGTTTCCATTTCTTTTGAAAAAACTATACATTTTCTTAGTATATTTCGTCTAGAAAGTCAAACGGAAAAAATCAAATAGCCGCTGGTTTCTACGGGACAACCGTCAGTAACGGCATGGGCAAGCGGTGACAACTTTTCATTTACATGGCGCTCTCATAAGATAGGTTGCTATGGATGGAAGGTATGTAAGATGAGTAGTTGCAACATAATAGGAATGTGCGACTGATGCATGAAATCGATAACATATAAAACGTAAAGTCGTTGTTACAATATTCAGAAATACAAGTTTTTAATTCATAGAAAATAAAAATTAAAATTTCATATTCAATGCTTTTTATTACATAAATAATTAAATTAAAAATAAAAAAAAAATTAATATTTTTTGTATATTTAAAAATATGAAATATTCTATTTACATCAAAAAATTCTGGGATTTATTTTGCCTTCTGTTAGGCTTAAAATATTTCGAGGTTTGGAGGGCTTAACCCTGTTTTAGAAGATATTGTGGTTTTCGCCATAAAGTTGCTGGTCAATAACTGCCTGCGTAAACTTTCCCTTAAGGGTTTTAATTTTCATATGTTCCCAGGCATAGATTGTTCCCTAGTTTTGAGGTTAACTTCCAGAAAACTTTCCTCTCCTTACTTGTTTGGAGTTTCATTTAATTTTTCCAACCAATCCTTATTCTTTTACAATGCGGTCTTCTGGTTGAGACTTATTAGTAGTTCTCCAGCCTTCTTTAGTCTCGTGCTTTACGCTCAGTTAGTTTTTCCCTTTCTTAGCTACATGTTGTTTTTGCATAGTGTAAATGCGAGTACTGACCCTTCAGCCACTAAAACAGATAACCAGCATAATATGAACACATCAAGCATTGGCTAGTATGTGAAGAGTCCAAATTATACTAGTAACGTAAGTTTCAGCTGCTTTTGCTACCACGAAGCTCGTTGCCGAGAATATATGTAGTGCGCAGCAAAAATTAAAAAAAAACATAATTCTTTACTTGTTTCATGCCTCTGCTACTTTCATGCTGCTGCTGCTGCTGCTGCTGACATTCTAGGGTAGATGAACTTGTAAATAAAAATAAAATATAAAATAAATAAAACAATAAATAAAACAAAAAACTATTTGAATGCTTGCAAATTCATTGCTGATTGTTTTAGTTCGTTCATGCGTGCTTGCTCTCATAAGCGGACTCTCTTTCTCTCAGCTTTTCTTTCAGCCTTGGATTTTTGCTGCAATTCGCAAAAAATGTTGCTGGCATTCTCTGTAAATGTACTCAACTAAGGTTGTGTGTGGCTGATTCTGCAGCTAGTAACTCTAACCGCTCTTCATTCGCAGACTCGATTTGAAGTTTTTATGTAGTCATTAAAGTTGGATGACCATTGTAATGCCTTTTCTTATGGCATTTTTTATTGTTGTTTTGCAATGCATAACTTGGCTTTCATGGCTTCAGTTAACGATTTGGCTTCAATTAACGGCGCTTTTATGTTATTATTTTGCTATTATTAATACTCTGAGGCGTTGACATTGTATGTTTTACGGTTTATGCTTGGAGTAATGTTCAAATATTATTAAGTATGTAATCCAATGCTCTGTGTTCCAAACACTCGAAGGACACCTGACGAGGTACGACTCCAATTTCAATCAAAAATACACGGCTCTAAAAACGAGATTTTCGCTTAACTCACTCATGCACACACCAAACAACACACGATATTTATACATACATATTTAATATCTAAACAAAACGGTCAGGTGCTGCTCTGACGTCACTAAGCTGTTTTTTTAATATACACGTAGATCGTGGCACAGTCTTCATTCAGCTTGTGTATGTACGAGTGTATGTATTAAATACTCAGTTGGTGTATAACAAAGCTCCATTTACTCACTAACTGACTATTTGTCTAGCCAAACATGTTTGAAGCATGCTAAGCGAGTTAAATATTAAGCCGTTACGTATTCAAGGTCTACAAGCATACATGTGCCTAAACGAGTTTATTTTTATAATGCACACATACTAAATGTATGTGTACACAGGTGCAAATAAACGCATACATTGACATTTGCAATTATATGAAACCTGTGTGTAAATGAATTCTACAGATAGTCGAAAATGTTTAATATTTTAGGAAATACGGTGGAGTTGTTTAAATAGTTTATTGTAGTTGCCACAGTATTGCACTTTGCATCAGTATCAGGAAAGATCAATTATTGAGAATAAAGTCAATTGGTGACGGCGTCAAGGTCGTGTTCCACTGCCGAAAAGGGAGTTACCGGAGAATTTAGTTTTTAGCTTTTGCGGATCAACACAAGAGAAAAATTATACGCCGCTTGCGCCCTCGGCAAGTTTCTTATTAAGTAAGAAGAGTTAGTTATACCATTTTTAATGATTTTTCGTTATTACGCTACCTATATCCCACTTCTGATATTTCGCATATCATTTAACGCGCTACTTATATTCCACTTCTGATTTTTCGCATATCATTTAACACTATATATACTTACTTTTAACATTCAAATCGAAAACTAATTTACAATGGATAGTATGGTAAAAAGAAAATAAACTAGATAATTTCCTATCTATTAACAAAGTTTTTATTTGCACATATCCATTTTGCAATTTAGTCATCAAAATGCAAAAACCGATAATTTCCATTCATATATGTATATACTTACATACATATACATATATACATATTATGAATGTACATATTTCGTGATTATCAACAGACTCCAAATGGCACCAACTGGGCTCACAACAAATTCCACAAATTCCCAGAAACTTACATACTTACAAACAAGCGCTATAATAATGAAACCATATAAATATACACACATATTTATTTAATTCTTTTATATTATTGTGTGGTCACTGAAACTTGTAGTAAAACGTGGCATATAGCAAAATCTCGCTAAGAAGATGTTTCCGATTCCAAACAGCATGTTTTCAACGCCATTAACCATTTTCTATCACTTCCTTACCGCTACACACCTCCTTTTCCGCTTGCAACAATCACTATCGTTATTTTGAATTTATGAAGAGCAACAACATTTAACGGCTGCCAGCTATCTTTTCACTATCGCGCTGGCTCTCTTTCTCTTCACATAAGTATGTACATATCTGCCTCTCCGCACACTCTACATTTCATTTGTGCTTAGAATTATATTTTAATGTTTTGTTTATTTTCTTTGTTTTTTTTTAGTTTTGTTTCTATACAATTTTATCGATTTCTGCATAACTCGTATTCGTGTCCAGTCAATCGTTCATTGCCTCGTTACATACACAGGCATACGAACACACCGATGACTTGAAACACTTATAAAAAATACAACTAAACCACACTAAAGGCGATTATGACGCGGCGCTCTTCATATACATATGTACGTACAAACATAGGTACATATATAAATATCTACATAAGTATTAAAACACCAGCTGGCGCTTATACACTTAAATCATACATATCTACAAATATTTCTGAACTATTTCTGCAAGTGTATGTGCACCCATACGAAAACCAGTTCGCCTCCCAGCATATTTTTCAGCCAACTGCTTACATATTCTCATATACGTATATGTATGTACATATATGCAATTGCCATCGTCATCGTCAAAAAAAAAGAATTACACGAAATCGCTTAGTTTAGTCAGACATACATATATATATTTATGTATACATATCTAAACCTGCCCGCCAGTTTGCGTGTTATTCGCCCACCCAAACGCTTGACTGCTTGCTCATTCTTCCACCACAAATAAATGCATGTTATGCCTGCCTGCCGTACCTCAGCTCATCTAGTGACGTCACAACGATCGTTGGTAAAACTAAAACTGGTATTCAAACGAGTGTTAAAATGCGCATTGGCAATTGTTGTTGCGTTTTTTCCTTTTTTTCATTATTTATTTACACGTTCGCCATATTCTTCCAACAACACTCCCAATCGATAAAACAATAATCACAAGCTGAACTTGATTGTTATTGTTGTGTTGACTAGGTGGCTATATATTGTATGATGTATAAAGGTTTGTTTGTAATGTTTTTTGAAACCGGTTTTCCAGACTGGTTTCTCAAGAGTTAAATACATACCATTAGTGACGTCACAGTATTAAATGCGCATGCCGTAGTCGTTTTAGCAACGTAGCTGTAGACTAAATTGCGGTGCATCTGTACAGTGGGTCGGATGTAAGCGAAAATTAAACGCCGAGGTGTTGAGAAAAATTCATTCTTGGGCGGGTGGTGATAATTTGCGTAGTTGATGACAATAACCTATTGTATAAACAAAATATTAATACAAAATGACATTTACAGCTCATGCATTTTTGTTATTCTTCTTTTATTCTTCTTTATTAGCTTAGTCACCGATCTTCTTCATGATTTTTCTAACGCAGTGGAAGTTTTCGTGCTTCAAATACTTTCAGAATTGGAGTGTTTTCATGCATCCCGAATTATGTCAATATTAGTAAAATTTTTCTCTCGAAAGCTCAAAGTGCGTTGACTGTTTGCTCGATGACAGAAGGTATTTCGTTCTGTCTCCGTTCAGTATCAGACCAATTTTGTTTCGCTTCCTTATCCAGTTTGGAGAAAACGGGATTGACAACGCGACTGTCGAGGTCGATCTCATCGGCTTACGCCAACAGTTGTACGCTCTTATAATAGCTCATACTTTCTATGCTTAGTGCTACAGCTCGTATTATTTTCTCAAGCAGATTAAGGAAGTCACACAGTCAAGAGCCAACTTTTCTGAAACCTTCTTTAATATCGAACGGATCTCACAGATCCTTTCCGATACTATTGTAAATAAACTTTTGGTATTTACACAGCCACAAAATTTCCGAGAAAGAGAAGAAAAAATTTGAAGTTAAAACCATTTAAGTTTTTCGTCATAGACCAATTATGCTTTATTATACTCTATTCATTAATATACTTTTGTGCTGACTCGGCAGGGCATCTCAAACCCTTCGAGCGTATTTGTGATATGAAATAAAAGCTCCACATAAAAATCCTTCGGCCGTTCGGAGGCGGTTTAAAATAAACTCTAGGAAAACATTAAGGCGTATACCACAAGAGTTCGGCCGAAAATCCCTTCATCGGTTACAAAGCGCCAGTTATATATAAAAATCGATATATTCCGATAGCAACATAAAAGAATTAACATAGAACATGAGCATATTTAAGCCAATGAAAAGGCACTCAAGTTCTCTACCGACACCACAGTGCAATGAGTTAGAACTGTACCTAGAATAGCAATGGAAGAAGAGACCCGACCATGCGCAAATCGCCATACATTAATAATGTCAAAAGGAGAGCGTGTTCACAGCTGCAGGAGTTACATACTCACAAATACACTAAACTGTATGGAATTCACAGGGTTTTGACTACATGTGGAGTGGGATAGTTTCTTTTTTAACGCCATGAAAGGTATATATGTATATCTTTAAATACAGAACAATAAGTACTGTATAAGCATTTTCCAACTAGATTGGTAGCATTTAAGGGACCACCTTCCCTAGTAGCATGGTGAATGAGAAAAAAAAGGAGTTCATAAACATAATCGCTATACACACGAGTGATTCACAAAAATGGTCGCGCATTGTTGCTAGTGCGCCGTACTCGCTCTTCCTTGCAACTTTTTGTAGCTACATTGGCTCAATCGATTGCTTTTAAAATAAAGGGCGAGAGAGAGAGAGAGGCCCGCAAGTTGAAATACAACTGTATGTAGTTATGTAGATAATAATAAATATGCATATATGTATATGGACACACATATGTATGAATCTACGTACTCTTGAAATGAACGAGAATATACAATGAGATAGCACGCAAGGCGATAAGGCAAAACGGCAATAGCAGAGCGTTTGTGGAATGGCCAAGGGGTTGGGAGGCCAACAGTAGGACGCTAGCATCTTGTGATTGCGATGTACATATGTATATATGTACAATATGTATAAAATAGTTGCTGAGCGACTAAAAATGTTGTTGTCATCGTTTTGCTTTTACACATACACACACACATGCATTCAAAACATATTTCTTCTCAGCCTGTTTCTTTGACTTTGCTTTTCTCCCCTTCAGCGTTTCTTTTTATTATCGCAACTTCATCGCTATCGTTCTAAATGTTTTTGCTCTTCTTTGGGGCTGTTTGTTGTTGGACGAGTATTTGCCTTCATTCTGATAGCAGTTGTTGTTGTTGCTATTTTAGTGTGTATACTATGAATTTTTGTTTAGTAGGCACTCACACAATCTTTAGTGCTACGTCGCCGCCGCCGCCGAAACACGTCGTACAACGTGAACAATGCCAACGAAATCGTTCACATGTGAAATTAAAGCTGTGAATGGCAGGCGCAGGGTGTGTAGGCGCATCGACCCACCACGTAAAGAGTAGCGCATTGCAAACGAGTGATTGGTGCACAGTGATGAAGGTTGGATGAAAGATGTGATAAAATGAAGAAGAGAATTTCGGAAAAAGTAGTGAGCGGATGGTAGTAAATGGTGCTTCCTGGGATCATGTGCAATTGACTGAGTGGAGATTAAACGCCTAAAAGTATGCAATCGTTACACTAAGCTTGTTTGCCTTTTGTTGAGCAGTTGTGAATTACTTGAGATTTTAGGCTAAACTCCATACAAGAAACATGTTTTTCCCCGGAAATAGAATAACCTACCTTTTAACAACCTTTTGTAAGACACCTCCTAAGGGGCTGATGAAATTTTACGAAGAGCTTTTTATTTCAAGTCAGAAATACAATACGAAAGGTTTGGCATTATCTGACGATAGCAATTAGAAACATTTTTCGTTGCCAGTTGAAGACACCAAGTGAAGCCTTTCCAAAGGAACGTTTTCATATGTATGTACATACATATATCCGAGCAACTTGCCTTAGCGGGAGTAACATTCCTTGGCCGGATAAAAATCCGGTCCGTTCCGGTATAAAAACCCGAATATCGCAAGAAGCTTTGGATTTTGGTCATCTCTTACGACAGGCATACCTTACCACGGAATAATTCTTGAACTCCTACCCCCCTGGGCAGAACATGCCTTTGTTGGCGTAGATACTGGCGCTTAACTCGTTCGTTCTATCATCTAACACATTCACCATCGCTACCACGGGTGTACAATTCGTTCGTAAATCTATCTCTCGAAATCTCCGACTCATCCGATGTTGTCATCGTCCACGTATCTACATAGATCATATAGCAGGACGGTAGTGATAAGCTACTTGTATTACTTCAGAAAGTACTTTACTTTCCAATTGCCTACACAGTTCAAAGCATTGGCCAGAGTGAGTGAGTGTCTCGTCATGACTTTGTTTACTGTCGCAGCTATTCGCTGACAGTATTGTTAAGGTCTTGTTAAGAAAGTCACACGACAGTCCTGTTGTCGGAATTTAGGATGTTGGTCAGGATTTGAAGCTCTCTCCTAATCGCTTAATAACCACCGATTAAAACAGCCACAGCTAGTGACTTCTTGACAGCGAAGTTCCTTCAATTTTATCAAAATTTTTCAACAATTATACACACTGTGCCACATACCAACTTTACGCTCTTGTGCATACAAATCAGCCACCTACCAGCGAGCTTACTAGCTAGCAGCCAGTCAGCCAGTGAGCCAGAGCGAGGTGAGCCAACCAAGCACATACCATGTATATACATACATATGTACGTAGCGAGTACACGCCAGAGCAAGAGCTCGCCAACCAGCCAACAACGGATACATTTTTCCGACATTCAATTGGAATAATTTGTTATTTCGCAGACGGCATTCGAGGAAGACGCACATGCAAGTGAGCTAATATATAGTAGTAAACCAAGTCGGACGGACGCAGACGAGCAGAACCGTAACAGTGAGTGAACGCGTGTGAATGTCAGAGTTTTTAAGACAAGAAAAAGAATGTGTATACTATAGTATAGAGTATGTATGAAGTGAAGTGTTTGTTGGTATATACTACAATAAATATGTACATACATACTTTGTATGCGAAGCTGCTAAGAAAATAGAAGTTTTAAAAGCGGGCAATATAGAGGTGTGAAATTCAAAAGATAATTTATGTTGAGAAAATACAAAAAGATTAAATAAATTAAAATTCAAACTACTGGTAATACATACATATCTACATACCATGGACCGTATAGTGAAAAAGTAGCTTGCTTGTGAGCATAGAATTTAATTACTAATTTAGCGCAAGCTTGTGTGTATACAGGCAGTTTTTTTTTTATAAGAACGTCCATACATACATATACACTCATTGTACGAGCTTATGTATGTACATATGTGCTTAGTGACCTGAACTTTGAGACGTGCGCGTATTTGAACTATTTGAAACGCTCCCGCGCGTCTTCTTTACATATTATACATGTAACTACACACATACATATGTATATCTATGTAGGGTCAGGCAGGCGTACATAATTACATGTGTATACACCATATAAATATATTTTTATGTGCATATATGATGTACGTGTAATTATATACATTTTTTTATGCGAAAATCGTGTCTATACGCTGCGCCATTTAGGAAATACATGACCGTTAAATGTGCTGAGCTAAAACGTTTCTACGCTACTAGTCGCCGCGGTCGCTCACTTCACATTTATATAGTGTACACACACCCCAAGTATACATACATACGTGTACATGAATAGTAGATAGATATCGGTATATAAATATATATTTTGTATATATACATTTTTCTGCTTGTATGTACGTATGTACATATATATTTATAAATATTTCGTACGTGAGCGCATGTTTTCGGCGTGTTTTGCTTTTGATATGATTTAATGCAATACACTCAGTCACATCTAATTGGGGCGTCAAGTGTGAGGTGATAAAGCTGCTGCTGCTGTAGCTTTACATATACATATGTATATACATGCATACATCTGTATATAAGTTTTAAGTGGTAGTGGTGTTGTAAGCTGAGATAGCGAAGCGGCGGCAATGAATCAATAATCTGAAATGCGCGGTGAAACGTATAAAAGGCAGCAGCAAAGCGGGCAAATCAATAGATTTATTCTTTTCACAAGTATACATACAATAAGCGTATGTATGTAACACATTTGTATGCTGGTGAAATAACTTTTTTGCGCTTTCAGTGCAGTTTACTAGATACATACGTATGTTTTTATAGTGAGAACATAGCATTAATGTTTACTTATTGACAAGTTAGTTAAACGAACTAAAGCAACAAAAATTTGGCGATTTTTATGTAAAATACATATGTAATGCCTAAACATAATAGTTAACCGCACACAAGGCATTTATTTTTTCATACGCGCGAGCTTTGAACTAGTGCCATAAACTGGTTTTCACAATCGATAACTTTTTGTATGCAAAGGCACACACGATTGCATTTCTTACTCTGACCATTTATTGTGTATGTGCGCGCTCAATAATTTTTATTAATTCTTTGTTAATTTTCTTGTCCATAGGAAAAAATATACGGAAAGTGTTGTGTAAACAAGTATTAAAAACAAGCAACAGCCAAAAATAGCGTGGCGCTGTTAAATAATCATAAAAATTGAAGAAACAAAAAAAATATAAAGAAATAAAATAAACTCGCACAAGTCGGTGAAAAATAAACAAAACGACGTCAATACATAAATTCACTTGTATGTATGTATGTGTTTGTATAAGTGCAAGCGAAATAAATAAGTATAAATAAACAGAAAGAAAGTCAAGAAAATAAAAGAATGAAAATGGAAAATCCACAAACGCCGCATGTGTTGCGGCCAACGAATGAACGTCGACGTTAACAAGCAGCGGAAGTCAGTGGAAGTCAGCGGTTAAAGTGAATTTCGTTTGTTTGCCATGAACCTTAAGCGTACGTTAACGCGCCCCCTTTAACACAGTGGCACTCAAACATAAAGTGTTCATTAAGCCAATTCATTTTAATTGGTTAAAAACAAAGAATTGACCTTAAGAAGAAGAAGAAATTTGTTTGTCACAGCAGGAGCAGTTAGAAAGTAGAAGTGCTGCATATTGTAATCGATTTTGTATTAATAAATTTCGTACATATTTAAAAAAAAAAAACTATTTTTGTAAGCGCAACGCGAAAGCAAAGAAAAATTTTCAAAGTGTTGTTTTGTTATTGTTAACCGGTTAAAAACAGGTCGTGCCGCGTTTTGTAGTTATACAAACAAACCACACGCAACTTTACAACTAACATAGTACGCCCCAGTTAAAAACGTGTTGTACGCGCAACAGCAAAAACAAAAGGCAAAAAGAAAAACGTTGAACAACAAACAAGTAGCGAACACCAACACACAACACCACTTTCCTCTTTACCACAACACAACAAGATGTCACTGCAAACCAAACGCCAGCACTGTTATCTATGCGATCTACCACGTATGCCCTGGGCCATGATCAATGACTTCTCCGAGGCTGTTTGTCGCGGTTGTGTCAATTATGAGGGCGCCGATCGCATAGAACTCGTCTTGGATGCGGCACGTCAAATGAAACGGCTCCATCAGGCGGCCAAACGTAGTCATGAAAATGGTGAGGTATCTGTACAACAACAACAACAGCAGCAGCAACAGCAAGCGCAACAGCAACAGCAGGTAGCGGTAGCCGCTGCACAAGCACAACATCGCAGCGCTAGCGGTGCGCCCATAAATGTGGGTGTCGGTGTTGGTGTTGTTGGACCGCAACAACAGCAGCAACAACATCATCATGGCTATGCGACACAACGTATTGGTCCACCACCACCGCAAGCCGCCAGTCTAATGGATTTCCCAGTGAAAATGGAGGCACACGACGCGAGCGTACGTCCAGTGCGGATCTCACATATGGCACCGCATCACATGTCGATGACGAATCGTGCAATGGCAGCTGCTACTGCAGCTGCAAATGTTGGTGTTGTTGGGCCAGTGCCACCAGCGTTATCGGTGAATTTGAAGCGGCCACCATCCGAGGATGATGATCATGCACATGTGGGCGATGGTGGTGGTGGTGGTGTTGGCGTCGGTGGTGGTGCTGGTAATGGACCGAATCCGATGAAGCGTAGCGCTATTGATGATCCCAATGTACCACGTCCACCGCTAACACGCGGCGAATCTTTGCCAGCGGCCGTGTCATTTGTACCAGATCGACAGGCCAGTTTACGCGATAAACATCAACCAGTGCGGGCGCCATCCTTTGATGCATCATCCTTTAAGCCAGGAGGTAAGTTGAAAGGATTGATACATTTTTTTTTTTAATATCAAGAACTTTTGTATATTATACTCATTTTAACATCTACATACATACATATGTACATTGGCATCTATAAAGTTGTTGTTGTTGGTGAATAGTTAGGATTTAGAGAATAACATATTTCATGTATGTATGTATGTACATATGTCTTATCATTAACTCATAAATTATTCCCTTGAGATTTGATTGTGCGTATCAGTGTCATTTATTCTGAGTGTTGTTGTTGTGTATATTCTGAGAAATACTCAGTTTCATCAGTTGTTAACATGAAACTAATTTAGCTTATAATTATGATACTTTTTACTACAAAATCATCGTGCAACTCTGGGAGCGTATTGAATAATCGAAAAATTGTTAAATGCTTGAACAATCGATAACAA
This sequence comes from Ceratitis rosa, assembly GCA_037013455.1. NCBI lineage: Eukaryota > Metazoa > Arthropoda > Insecta > Diptera > Tephritidae > Ceratitis > Ceratitis rosa. The sequence goes on along the minus strand of JAWMAG010000409.1, from coordinate 229,798 downwards.
TTCCCCCATGAATATGTATATTCATTAACATCACTTTAGATTAGATTTGTAAAACACATTTCCATAAACAAACAAACGAGTTTATTTTGACAGATAAGATTCAATGCACTATTTGATTCAGCAACCCTAAAAAAGATTACGTTTGGTTAATTAAGAAATCTTTTAAATTCTTTAAGGAAAAATTGTACGTATCTTTCCGAGAAATACGGCACATTTATTTATTATTTGAGTGTGAGTAACATACTTTCCAAATATTTACCCATTATGTAAATACATATATGTATACATTTCCGTTCAAAAAATATTAATATTTGAATAATTGATAACGCACGGTTGGTACGTTTACGTGATAAGATTAGTTTTGTTGATAAGGGAAAGTTGTTGATAAGCTGTAGCGCTGATAAGCGCTGTTAGTTTAGATAAAGGTAATAAAAAAGAGTAATATACTGGAAAATTGTAATATTTAATTAAAGTTCGTTGCTTCCATAAAATTATTTAATTTTCTTTATGATCGTTATTCAAATTGATATTAAAATGATAAGTAAATTTTTGTTTGCTATACTTCCATGTCAATAAAATTGAATGAAAAATTTTCCGAGATTTTTAACTTTATTGTCTGAATATTAAATTTTATTAAAAAAATATTAACTAAATAAAATTAAATAGAGCAGATAATGTTAATTAGAGATACTGATAAGTGAATTGCACTCCTTGAAATAATGTCTCGAGAGAGATTTGAGAGCGGTTTATTAAAAACAAATGAATAAAAAAAAAAAATGCAAGGAAAAACCAGATATTATGATCCATGGCACAACGAATTGGGCTTAACATGAAAAATCTATGATTCAACAAATGTAACGCAATACTTCTTATAGCATTAATTACCTTTGAAATTAATGTGTAGTTTTAAATTTCAATATTTAAAAATATTTGACTTGAGAGTAATATAATTTTAAAGCAGTAATGAGCAGATTTTTATCACTTCATCATTATAAATCGGAATTCCAAAAATCTGTGCATATCTGAAATGGAAAGTAACTTATAATCCCTTCTAATACCAATAAGGAAATTAGTTATCGATAAATTTATCGCATGCATATTTTACATCAACTAGAAGACTTCTCATGTGAAATTTCGCAGCACTTTATGAAAAATAAATGATATAAAAAGAAAAAAGTATGCGGGAAAATTTGAATATCCTCGACAAAATTGAGCTTACAGGAAAGATTAATGCATCAGCGCATATCAACGCCACCAAAACTACATTTATAGAATTAAAGCAATACTTCTCATAGCATATCTGTACTTTATAAACTTTGAAAAATTAATCTTAGGTTAGATAATTTTATAACTCTCAAGCTAAAGCAGTTTTATTGCAAAAATAATATATACTCTTTACTAGACTTAATTGTTATTACTTTATCAAAAAAGAAACTTCTATATTTTTATACTCATAAGGCAGTGTGAACATATCTTAAGAAAAGTGTAGCTTATAACCGAAACCTAATCAGCAATGATATTAGTTATCGATAAATTTAGCGTATATTTTTTTTGCACTTCTTTGCAGCTGTTAAATAATTTCTAACACGCAATTAAGCAGAAATAATGTTTTTGGTTTCAAAAATACAGAATTTTTGACGACTCAAAATTGCACTTTTGCAGTAGAAAGCTCTAAAATGTACATATTATATCAAACACATGTGTAAAGTGTGCACATACTAAATATATAGTATGTATGCATTACCTATACAAACACACACACACACGTACACGAATTCTTACGTACAACCCTCGACCGACACCCACTGCTGGGTTGGGCGCTACTACGCAATCGGATTGCCGCGTCAGTTTTGTGTGTATCTATCCACAATGGAAAATTCTTGTATATTGCGTTTTTTTTCGCTTTTGTTTTCATACATTTTCTTGCCAATTCTGACTTTTTACTTTCTTTAGGTATATGTTTGTACGTTTCGCGTATGTACCTATGTGCTTGGCAGTGCTTATACATACATACATATATATTTACATACATAGTGTTGTATATAGTGCATTTGCGTAGCGCAAGAATTCAGTTGTGTATAATAGATTTTTTGTTGTTATTGTAGCTACATTTTCTTAAATATGATGGTGGTGGTTGGGTCATTTGATGTTGATGATACTTCGTACGCCAACACAAATTTCAAAGTGGGTGGCGGTGAATACAGCATGAGAGATACAGAGAGTGAGAGCAGGTGGTGACATTTGCAAAGAGCTTATCAGCCTTTGTCACTAAACAATTATAACGAGGTTACCTCAACATCGAATGGGTAGCGTGTTTGTATCTACACTATGTAATATATATATGTGCATATGTACGGAATCAACGGCACTGCGTCTGCGTTGTCAGCAGTGCATAATATTGCATATACATATGTACATACGTAAGTGTGTGTTTGTGTGCAACAGAAACGGTTGCCAAGCAAGCGAACAATTGGCAAAACGTGCAATTGGCAAACGGCCCAGGGCAGTTTAGGTATACATACAGGAAAAAATATATGTATATGTACATATGTAAACTTTTATATAGTATAACTTACATATGGTACATACATACTCGTATATGCTATGTGAGTGCATATGTATGTACATGAATGCTTGCATGAACGACTCAAAAACTTATACATATGAAGTCCAGTCGCTTACTTACATATATGCATATGACTGAGGTCCACATCTACATACATACTTTTGACTCTTCTTTTTTTTGCGTTGCAAGTGTCATGCGCAGCAAAGTACTCCAAGTAATGCATTGTGCCCCAAAACATGCAACATGCATACAATAAACTCATACATATCTACATACATACATACGTACATTATTAGTAGCTATAGCACAAAGCTCAACAACATATAATTCACTAAAATGAAGAGAGCGCACTTTTTCAACACACACACAATCACACATTAAAATTTTGTGCCAGCTTCCTCAACAACGTCGTCATTTCCTCATGCTCATCATAGGCTACAACGTCATCATCATTATTGTATTGCATATTATTATTATTATTATTAATATTATTAGAGTCGTGAGCGTTTGCAACGTCAACATGGCCTTTTATAAATACATACATACATACCTATATCGCTACATGCATACTTCTTTCTACATGCATATATGTATATTCTACATACTCATTTTTATTTTAATTTTATTTTTATTTTTTTTTTCAAATTTGAATTTGTTTCGTTGGCAAAACGCCAAACGAGTCGTGCAAAATTTCAACGTTATCGTCTACGTCGCTGCCGTAAACGTAGTTGCCGTCGTGTATTCATGCATATGTGCACTTATGTTTGCCTCTGTATGTACACGTAACTAAATTTGTATATCCGCTTGTTACCGCCTTGTGTCCGCGCCCCAAAAAATATGCCTCTCTCTCTGCATCCAGTTAAGTTACACATTTATTTTTGTTTTCCTTTGCTGTCTCTTTAATGCGTTATTCTTTCGTTTGCTGCTGCTTCTTCTTCTTCTTCTTCTTCAATTACTCTATTTATCACACATTTCGTTTGTGCACAAGTTTTTTGTTTTGTTTTTATACATCTTTACTTATTACATACAGACATATCTATACTGAAAATATATGTATGTAGTATTAAGAACATTTGCTGCTTCGTGTTTGTTGTCGTCGTCGTCGTCGTCGTTGTTATCGTCGTCATCATCGTCATTAAACTTGTTTTCATTCGAGAACGATAGCGACAACTTCAACGAAACGTACTGCAACAAGCATGATGACAATAATAAACATATACTAGAATACCGATATAGGCGGCAGCAACAATGTGACAACGATGAAAAAAGAAAATGACAACAGAAAACGAGTACAATTGCAACGATGTTGCGGGCAATGTCGACGACACACATACGTAACATGCTTAACTTGCCCCAATATTATATGCATACATATGTACGTATACTATAGATAGTGGATAGTGTATAGATATGTGCAAGAATTGTGAATGATAGTTCAAAAAAAGAACAGAAAAAAGCCATACGTGTAGTCCTCACGAATCGCCAACAATGCGAGTTTAATGTGACAAACACGCAGCTTAAGCGCTAATAAATCAACTCTCTACAGCTAAGTAGCTCAGTATCTGCCATAAAGGGCGTTTATAGGTATTGTATTGAATAATCTGAATATTCTTTTGCAAGAACTACATACAAGCTTGCTGATTACCTTGCTGGTACGCCGTCTAACTGGTTAATCGACTAACTAAAGTGCCAGTTAAGTCACTTTGCTGGCAACCTTCGCTTACATACCATTTAGCAATTTTACAATTCCACAAGTCCAATCACGGCGAGTGTCTTTGTGGACCTGTATAACTGCTTTTTTGTTTTGTTTTTAGACTAACACAATTGCTGGCGGTAGTAGTAAAGAACATCTGCGCACAAAATTTGGCTAGCGTAGAGACGAAAACAATATTATGCCTGTTGTTGTTGCAGTTGTTTTTGTGTTGAAACTACTTTAATGACTTTGAAAAGCGTCAGTTGTTTGTATGTAATGTCAACATAAAGCGCGGACTTTAGAGTTGCTTTTTGATATTGCTTTGTGCTTACATTCGTTAAAATCTGCAGTGCCCAAACGGGTTGTGAACAGTTTTTTTTTATTGTATATCACGTAAATTAGGTTGGATTGTAGTGACTATCGATCTACATATCGTATCGATTACACCTAGGCCTAACCTATTGTGATGCTACAAAAACTTGACCATTAGGCTTCGTTATACAGCCATTTTGATAACGCCCATGACACGGCTATCTTCGATGAACCATCCAGCAGTAGGGTGTCGAAATTCTGAAACCTAGCCTTGACTAAGGTGATCTTTTCCTCCCTCCAATCATCCTTGCAGTTTCTGCGAAAACTTCTATAGAGAGCCCATAGTATCTGCGCGGACATATATATATATATTCCCACTTTTTGAGGCGTCCATATCTCGTGATCTCTTCTTATCCCATTTCGTCCAGACTTGCCTGGTTTTAAGTTGTATATCAAACAGACTCTCTTCAAATGTGCATAGAATAATTAAACCTCTGCGTTCTGTCACTCGTAATTTGCCAGCCAAATCAGGAAGCGAATCAGCGTGATTCGCCATATAAAATTTTCTTTACAAATTATCTCTTTATAGTAGATTCAAACTGAACATCCACGCGAATCACCAAAAAAAAAATCGATGCTGTCTTAATTTATCAAAAATGCCAAGCAATAAGAACAAGTGGTAGAGTTGCCAAATAATACACGAACGTGTCTTCCAGGCAGATTGTTTCGCTGTTGGAAATTGAAAGTGCGAATCACGTGATTCATTCATCGTGCAAGGACTGCTATATACTTCTTAACCGAAAACGCGAACTTTAAACTGCTCGTCCCCCTTTAAAAAAGAGAAAAAAACACGCATCCTGATCATTACGCACTAAACTCTCCAGCTGGCTTTCAAAATGCGGCCTTATCAACGCAAGTTCATAAGCAATATTTCCGCTTAAAAAGTTTCGAAAAAAAACCTCAATGGAATTGCTTATCAACTACGACGAAGTTATTTCATCAATTTACTAACAATACATCACTATTTATTAGTATAAAACGCATTCAACCTTTTAATTTTGTTATTTCACAATTACGACTCATTCAGTCACAGATCTTCATCAATGTCATTGCTCGACTCACCCGCACATTTGAGTCACAATCATACTATTATGTATTCTCACAACAGAGTGAGCTAATTAATCGTTTTTTTTATTTCTTTTTTGTATTGATCATAAAATTTTTAAATACACAATTATTTTCATTTAATTTGTATTAGAAAAAATTCCATTGATTTATGTTTAAAAGTAATGCAGCTATCAATAAGCATTTTATATAAATAATTCATTATATAAATGTATATAATGTATAATTGGCGCTTTGTAACCGCTGAATCGATTTTCGGCCGAGCTCCTCCTCCAATTTTTGGTTTTGCGTCTTGATGTTTTACCAACAAATGGAGGGACCTACAGTTACTATATAAATAATACATACATATATAATTAGTTTTAATTGTTCTAGAATTGTACACATAATAGTGGTGATTTATAAAGTATTTTTGCCTCTAAATAATATTTTTATTACGTGTATAGCGATTTCATGTAAAATTAAACGTGTTTACCACAAATTAATCGATTTCGATAACTGCGGTTAGTTGTCTTATAGTGTGTGTGCACGCATGCATATTGCATTAGTGACGGCAACACCACGTGGAAAGTAAGCGTTGGTAAATTTTTATTTTGCGTTCAATAAGTGTGCTAAACGATTTTTAATGAATTTAATGTATTCTTAATGTATTTAAGAAAAATCTTTACCACTTTTATGAGCTCACACCATTTTTTGCTTTCAAATTAATCTTCAAATCTCTGAAGCAGACAGCGCACAGGTCTTGACACTACTAACATTTAATACAAAATATTGTTTTTAAATACAATACATACATATGTACAAGCGTAGCATAACCTTTTTTACAATTGTATTTGAAACATAAACAAATGTTTTAAATGATCATGAAAAAATGAAAAAATAAATAATATAATAAATCAGAATATTCCAAAAACAAGCAATCGTGCTATGAAAGCTTAGACAGCGCACACTTGAATATGATTTAACTCGAAAAATTGTCATTTTTAAAAATAAATAAAAAGTAAACGAAATGTAACATATTTTCTACACTTTTCCTTACCAAAAATGTAAACAAAACTTATAAGTTTAAAGAAAAATTTTACTTTCAAACAATTTTGTTGTTCAAAAAATAAAAAAATTGTGAAATTTCTAATTTCAACGCTTTGCCCACAATTGTCAACGTCAACACACAAATGTCAATCGTTTGTTGAAAGGCATGACAGCACGCTATTTTTAGTTAACATTTTAATGTGTCTAATGAGCTACATATGTACATATACATATCTATTGTAAATTATATTGTATAAAGCGGGCAAATTAAAAGAAAAACAACAAAAAATAAGGAAAATAAGAGCACATTTATCTGCCGCTGATTAGAGTATTTGACATGTGAGTGTAGACGTGTATGAGTGATGTGAAAACGTCAGTATTTACATACATATTTAGATATTTAACGTTATCAATTGTCAACAGCTGTATGTATTTATTTTGACATGGCGTAAACGTTATGAGGCCGCGCATTATCATTGAATGAAGGCAAAAAAAAAAAAATTAAATGATAATGTGTGTCTGTGTAGGTAGTAGATAGTAGCTACGGTGTGTTAGTGAGTGTATGAGCTTATCGTTTTTCAATAATATATCGATTCATTTTTTACTCTATTTCGTGATATTCATATATGTATTATCATTTACATGCTTTTTTTTATTCTTCTTATGATATTGATTATCATTCAAAGCGTAAGGCGAGAAATGAAAGCAATCTATTGAGTAAACTAATAAATAAATACGTCGTTCATTTACGCGCCAATCTCTTTTGTGGCGTTATTCCCCAGTGCATGCGATTTCATCGTTTCAAATGAAGCGTTCAACGGTCGATAATCAATGCAACGACATTGTTACTTTGTGGGTGTGTATGAGCAGTGAACGCATTATGAAATTGTATGTATGTACAAAAATATATAAAATATATGTATATATGTGCATATGCGTGGCACTGATAAGAGCGCGAGTGGAGCATTAAAATAAACAGCTGCGATAAGCGGCATATAATAATTGAAAGAATTCAAATATATGTACTTAAAAAATGTTTTCGTAGGTGCATATGTATGTACATTGGAGTTTTTTTATATAGAAGCTTGAAGAGAGCCTCCACATCAGCCAGCTGCTTCTTCCGCCTTACTTAAATTTATGACTAGTGATAATATTTAACTCCAAAAAATTATAAATTTATATTTAAATTATATTTTTTTGTATACACAAGTATACATATTTATACTTTATATACAAAGCGTATTTGTTGTCTTGCTTATCTTATCACCTATACGATGTAGACAAAGGCGCTGTTGCCATTGCTCGAGCAGCCTCAACTGATAAGACGCTCTTCTCTTTATCAGTCGACTTGTCAACTTACTAACAAATAAATATACATATGTATGTATGTGCAAGTAAGCACATTTCGTGCGTCGAGTATACGAAATGTATTAATATTTGTTAATTTTCGAATTTTCTTATGACACCGCGACACGTTGATAAGCGTGAAGCGGGTAGATACATACATATGTACGTACGTATATGAGTATATACTTTTGTACCTACACGTTTATCTTATCGCCTACTTTTTATAGCTGAATAGCTTGCTTTTTTCCATTATTTCAATAAATAAATAAATTTTGTTTGCTTGAGATAATTAATGTTAAAAAAAATTAAATAAAAAAATTCTTATCAAAATTCTCGCATTTTTTTATCAGCATTCCATTGTTTCGTACGTAAGAGGCATTGCTATTATTATTATTATACAATTTTATCAGCGTTTTTTTCGCAACGCAAGCCAAATGTAACGGTTTTTTTTGCAACACTCACATATCTGTTGTTATTCATTTCACTCGGCTGATTATATTTACTAAATTTATATATATATGGTATATTTTATCAATATCTTATCAGCGCTATTTTCGCTGAAATATTCTTATCAAGAGTACGCTTATCTATATTTTGCGAAAATTATAAGCAAATATTTACGTACATATGTACTCGTATGCATTGTGGTATATTGCGTAAAAAGCATAGAATTTTTTTTTTAGAAAATATTTTTAACAGCTAATGTAGCTTGGATAATCTTTTTCTCTGGATTTACCAAAACCAAATAGGAATTTTAGTTCAAATTAGAATGATTCATAATTTATATAGAAATAGAGCGGAAAAACCAACCGAAATGCGCATTTGTGAGAGTCTCGATATTTTTAAAAGTTATCGATTAAACGATAATTTTACTAATGTTACCACAATGACTGGTGCATTTATTTTATCACTTTCGGAAAAATATTTTTGAGCTTGTAAATACATTTTTAATAATAAAAAAATTAAAAGCGCGATGGCAACACGCTCCCTGCTTTCTCTCTCTCTCTATCTTTATCTCTCTAGTTATTATCTAAGCAATATTCTTTTTTCACTTTTTATTTGAACGAATAAATTGCATTACCTCATAAATTTTGCGCAAAAAAACATAACATATTAACGAACTTATCAACGCTTTTGCCATTGTTCGCCATTTATTATGATTGTAAAAGTATTTATATCAATCACGATTTGATCGCAAACGGCCTTCACTTAGTTAAAGAATACTATGAAGGTCAAAAGGAACCAGTTTTTTACATTTGCGCTGGTGTATTGTGCGAGCAAAGATTATAAAATGTTGTACGATCTGCCCTAACATAAATTCAATTATTTTTGTTTCGAAAATTAACATAGAAACAATTTTTAACCTTTCTACGCATAACTTTGTGAATTTTTTGCTCATGGAGTCATTTCATTGGTCAAGCTGAAACTATAGCTTTAAATTTCACGGAAAATCACACCTTAATGTACGTTTGTTTACACAACACTTTTATATTTTACCGTTTTTTTACAACAAAATATTATCTAATCGTTAGATACATACGATAATAAGTTTAATCTTATACATACTTATCGCAGAAACTATATTTAAATAACTACGATAAGTGCTAAAGTGAAAACCAAACAACGTTTTTGTTCGGGTATTATACTTATGCGCAGCAGCTTTTTACAAATAGATAAAAACATTATAAAGCAAACAAACAGAAAGTGTAACCCACGCCTAATACGTACAGCACATGTATAGGTGCACAATCAAAATTTATCGATAGCAATTTTATCACACCTTGACGTGCATAATACAAGTCATACAATAATTAAAGTTGAATAAACAAGCTTCAAGTGTGCTTAAATGCTTAAAATTTTGCAAGAAATACATACACGTATGTATATATTTATTATTCGATATTTAATATCTCTATATATAATCTTTCATGAAAACGTTAAACGTAAAAAAATAGTTATTTTTATCGCAAAGCTTAAATGCGCTTAAAATCCCTACAATATATCATTCCTTATATAAATTGCAGACTTTAGATAAAGCTAAAATGAGAAATTATCTATTGAAAAGTGCCTAAATTTGCCACACTGTGCAAAACAGTGACCATGACCTGATTAGATCTGCGCTATTCTAGCTATTCTAGAGGAATTCTCATTATACAATGCTTTAATATGCTGCCTACGCGAATTTTGAGCACGAGTGTGTGACGAAAAACACTTTATGGATTATTTAATTTTTTTTGTTCAATTGTTTTTCTTATATTCGTACGTTGTCTAACTGGTAAAGGCCACAGACGACAAAATATATAAATCTATTAATTGCTAGAATTAGTGCCACGGCGTACAAATAAATTATTCACTAATTGTGATAAGCAATTCAGCTAAAATTAAATAAGCTGCTGATTAGAAAATGTTTAAATCCGGGCATTTAAAAATAAATTTTAAAGCAAAATACAAAATAAATCTTTATCAAATTCAGTGTTGTAATGAAAAATGTCGTGCTTATGCATAAGTCGCTTTCGAAGCACTACCGCTTCGTTGTGTGCTCTTTCTCTTTAGCCTGCCAAAGCGCTTTTAAAATCTAGCTAATATATACTAGAGCACAATAATTGTGTATAGTTTTTGCAGTGTTTTTTTTGAATTTTTTTTTTAAGTATTTTTTATTTTTACTTTTGGTTGCTCTCGTGCATTCATAATGAAATTTCATTGATTTTATGCATGCCAGTCGCGTTGCCGTCATCAACGTCGTCGCTGCGAGCGTGTGTCTAAGTATTTATGATTGCGTGTTGCGTGCAAGTAATTGTGTGACTTGATTTTTTTTTTGTTTATTTTTTTATTTTATTTTATTTATTTGCTGTTAAAATAGCCGCTAACATGCTAAGCAATAATAAACAGGCCCACATGCCATATACACAGCCGATATAAGTACAATGGCTAGAAAAAGCTATGTATATCTATATAGTAAAGTTATATACATATGGTACATATGTATAATTACTTTGTATATATTGCATGTCGCTATAGTACGTTTGGATACGTACATACATGTATACACACATACATATGTACATATATTTGTAATTTTGTACGTGAGTGCGTTCATCAATTAATAACAGAAAAACACGCAGTCTTATTTATATATATATATACAAATGTGCATATACATAAACTTTTGCAATTAACATTAAAACAAATAGCTTCTATAAATACAAATCACAAATGAGCGTGTTTGTTGGTGTAGAGCGCGCTTTGTTGAATTTTAAATTGTACAGAAACACGCCAACACAACAATACTCATATACATGTACTTACATACAAACATACATACATATATATGTACATAAATGTGGCAACCATACGTACTCCGTATACTGTCTGTATTCAATACACATTTCATTCCGCACTTCCCCACTACACGCTAACGCAATCACCACAATTGCCAATTGTTAATCTAAACATTTACATTTTTGATATTTTTGAAATCTATTTTTTTCCTCTCAATTCATTTGAAATTCATTAATATGCAATGCACGCCCGAAATGCCATTCAAAATCGTTGTGGCAAATACACTACACAATCAGGTCTCGTACTCGCATAATACACACATATGTATGTATATAAATGGAATTACGTTTGAGTGTACGTTTTTGTTGTAGAGTGTAAATATTGGTTATAAATATAATAAATAACTAGTTGCATAGTAACTATTTTACGTACCACGTGTCTTCTTGAACAAGTAGAGAGAGAGAGAGATAGAGCGAAAAAGTAACGTCATCCGTTAATGGTAAGGTTTTTGGCTATCGATCTCTTTATTTATCGATAACACAAACAGTGTTGCCAACGGCTAACCATATAGTGTTCGAGAGTAGATACAAAAAAAAAAACAACTTTTCTGGTAAAAATAAAACTCTTCGTTAATTTTCGACAAATGTAAATGCTTTTCTGAAATAAGCAAAGCTCAACCAATCATTAGTCTAGGGATGCCACTTTATAAAACTTGTACACTTTGCTCACCACATCTCAATCTTTTACTCACACTCAAAACTATAGCGCGTGTAGTGAAAATGTCTCGTAGGAAAGACATCAAATATGCTTGAAATTAGTGTAATAGTTATGCCAAAACGTGTTAAAATAAATAAATTTATTATTTATCTAATCTTCAAATGCCAAACGCATACAACCACTCAAAAAAATGTCCATTTATTATACTCAGGTATGCTGTCTATTTCGCCAAACCACCCTCCAGGGATATTGTCAATAATATTTTACATTTGATTAAGCCTCTCTTCCCGCCGGCGCTCGAACTATTTGGCCACATAACGGCCGGTAGTACGTATAACGTGATTACCTACCATTGTACGCCACATCGTATTCGTGACACTCAATTTTATTGCATATACGTGACAAAGTGAGCTACGTTCCTACTTCTAAAAGTGAGTGAGTGAGTGACTGTAGTTAAGTAAAAACACTTTATGGCTTCAGGCGTAACTAAAGTCGATGACTTATGTATAATATATGTATGCATTTGTGGGTATGATGACTTAGAATTCTATGCTTAGCATATTATAAACAACTGCAGAAATAGCCTTTTATGGAATTAAAAAGCATAAACTTGTAAATATTAAAACCCAATTTTTTGATGAAATGAAATTTTAATTTAATTTTTACTTAGTAAATTCATGCAACCTTTGCTGGTTTGCAGATCATCTTTATTTAGATATGTTAAATTAGTGGCATCACTATGTTTGTGTCTTGAAGTTAGTTGCTATGAGCATATGTTTTTCGGTGAAAATATTGTCGGATTTTATCAGTTTGACCTTTTACTTATGTGGTTGTTGTTGTTCTAACGGTTCGCTAACACCGCTTAGGAACAGGCTAATAAATCTAAGTCACCGAGGTCATATAACGGGAGATCTAGGAAACGCTATGCTTCGACGGGATCGGACCAAATTAAGATGGGGGTTAGATGCGTCGGTTTCAGGGGGCTTGTAAAGAAGTGGTTAGTATCGTGCGGAGACTCTCTACATGCTGGCCATACGATGGGTATATTGGGGTCGAGTCTGGATAAGTCGGAGTTTAACCTGCTACAATATCTAAACCTAAGATGCCCCAGTATCATGCCGTTTTCTTGAGGCAGCACGAGCTCTTCGTCTGCTATGGGTGATGCTTTAACTCCGCCATTCACGGGAAGGGAGTCTTTGAAGGTGTTGACTGACTCCTGGTCAATGGCGTTCAGTGCTTGTCTGTACTCCGTCCTATCCAGCTGTTGTTGAACGTGTCACCCTTTCGGTGACCTAGCCCCGTTTATGTCAACAGGTTAATATAATTATAAAACCGTGGGGATTGCAGTGCGTGCTATCATGTTGGAGCCACGGGTTCACGGGCCAGAACAACAGCCAGAATTATAGAAAATTAAATTTTCTAATTACGGTGGCAACTTGGAAGAGAATTTTAAACCAGTAGAAGGAAAATCGTTTCAGCCCATCTGAGCTGCTGAATAAAAAAAAGATGCCAATTAGAAATATCAAGACGGCTATCTTCCATACCTGATGCTATAGCAATGTCATTGAGCTCTTTAATTTATTTCCATACCTTTTACGATCGCTTTGTAATATACAATCTTTGGGTTACATACCCGGAAGGCTTACTTCATCAACTACTCACTCCAACCACACGCACCAACTACCTTCTTACTTGGTATACTTCATACACATGCACCCTTATTGGCATTGAAATTGAGTATTACATTTGAATAATTTCTACTGTTTCAAACATTGCCTCTGCATAGAGTATATACGAATATTTTGAATCCAATTATAATTTCAAATCCCGAATTGCGCCTTTTGCGTCCCATTGAGCTCTCCAACGGTCGTGATTGTGAATGTAAGAGTATAAAGCCATTCAACCTTCAAGGTTTTCTTAAGTAAGGAAAAATTATGAATTCTACAAGCAATTTTTATGTGTAGCACATTTACAAATTTACGCGCATATGCTATACTCTTACTCTTGTATGCCATCAATCCTTCAATTTGTTCATACTATTAACGTGTTTGTCGTATTATGAAGAGGTACATACATATTGTACTCTTATATGCTGGTCATGTACAAACGTGTATGCATACTCATCAGCAATAAGCTCAAGAACTTATTTCTTTCTTTTGTTGTTGCTGTTGTTGTATTTATCTTTACATTATATTAAGTACTTCCATAGCATTTCAATTCAGTTCCGGTGCTCAATTGTGGTTGGGATATTGCCATATCGTAAAAAATTGAAAGGTATAAGTACTTAAAAACGTATGCTGCATAGCGTTGGTCCTAATGTAGCGCTTCTTATAAACACGTTGTCAGCATATAAATAGTCTACTGATTTTTTTTTTGTGCTGAATGCTTTCAAGCTTTGTCCATTTGATGATCATTGGTGCCCAAATGGAATTTTTTTTACATAATTTTGTGAATGTTACTGGAGTGACCGGCTGCATAAAATCGGGTCGCGCCGCTATCCCGACTGGAACTATAGACAGGCGTAAGGCTGGAGGTTCGAGCAAAGCGAAAGATGTGACGCCTCAGCCGGCTGTAGTTCGGGCACCCCTAATTAAGCCATCTTCTGTTCATGCTCTACACTCAGCCGATTCTACCTTAAAACATAGCTTGTAGAGATGATATATCAGTGGGATATTTGCTTCGTCAATACACCCAGTAAAATACTAAAGGTCGTCTAAAGGTATGAGGTAGTGGATGGTGACAGTTTGTTCTGTCTACAATCCAACAAATACGTTGAAAGTGCTCTAGTCCATGGTCCACGGCTTAAGGTAATATAGAAAGGCGTCTAAAAGTATGAATCAGTTGATGGTGACAGCCTCTTCAGCGTTCCGCTTGTAGTAGGTTCTCTTTCCTCGATGTTTTGTAGTTGATATTGTTGTTGTAGCCACTTGCTTAACTTCGTTTAAGTGCAAATCATTCTACGTCGTCGAGGTCCGGACACCGAACTGTTTTGACGAGTTCGATAAGTAGGTTTTTGTAGGCAAGAAAATTGGTGTTTATTGTCATACAGTGACTAATTTCATATAGTGCTTACGTTAAGTAAGAGTTGCGCCTCCTACAGTTGCTAGACATTAATTCTACCAGTATTCCTTTTAGGCGGCAGCGGTTGCCGAATAGTTAGCATGGCGTACTGCCATTCGGAAGGCCAGGGTTCAAATCCTGGTACGACCATCATCCAAAAATTATTAGAAATAAAAGCTCCTCTATAAAAAACCATCAGCCGTTTGGAGGCGGCTTAATATAAACTGTAGGCCCCTCCACTTGTTAGAAAAAAATCAAGACGCAAAACCACAAATTGGAGACGGAGCTTGGCCGAAAATTGCTTCAGCGGTTACAAAGTGCCAATTATATATATTCCTTTTCTCAGTCGCATTATAAGTACATAACTACAGTTTTCTTAATTTCAAATTTCTTCAATTTTCCCATTTGGGTCTACTTGGCGCAATTCACTTGCACATGTCTTCGCAATTTCCATTGGTATTGCATGTAAAATATCACTTCAGAAACAACGTTTCTTTCTTCTACGTGTTTTATTGCCTTTTTCTCATTTGTTGTCATCCGTTGTTTCTTTGCCTCATTGTCTGCTACTCCAACACTTTCTGTGCTCTTTTTTCATATTGTACATTATTGTGACAACTAAGCATAAAAAGTTGATTAACTTTTTCACGAATCACAAAATACTGTTTGGTATGCAACACAATATGCCGGCCGTTTGAGTATAGAGCTTACGAGTTGTTGGCAGTTGGCAAACTGAGCCGGTTACACGCCAAGACGACGTCGACGTTTATTAAGAAGTCAATGCGCGTAGAAATGTTTGTGACTCGTAAGTATGGTGTGGTAGTAAAGGGGCTGTGTGCGTGTTTGGTGTGCACAAGTGTGGCATGGGCATGATTGTTATTACGTTTACGTGCGCATTTTGCGGCGTGTCGAACCGGTTGTCGCGTAGTCGTTGCTAATATATGTACATACATACATATATATATGTATACGTGAGCGTGTCCCAAAACAACAGCTGTGCGGTGAGGCGTAGCGGTGTTGGTTATTTTGCCGCACGTCTTGTCAGACCGGTTTCCTTTTTCTCATTTTATTTATTTCTACTTATTTTTATAACACATTTTTTTTATGTATAGCCCCCTAACTTGACGACGATACAAACAACATACATACATATGTTAGTATGTAGCAACTGTTTGTTTTTGTTTTAGTCCGTTTTTTCTTGCGTGCTTTAACTGGTTTTTGTACGTAATTTTCCAGTTTTCTTAGTCAGTTTACACTGTTTTGTTTTTTTTTTTTGTGTTTTATCATTCCAATGTTTTTCGGTGTCACAGGTCGTATTTATGTATGTATGTAGCAAATAAGAATTTGCATTACTGGTTTTCAATGGCAGCAGAGTTGCCACGGCGTTAGCGCCATTATTTGCAGTTAACGGGTTTGCAAGTGCAGAATGCGCTCGCTCTCATTTGAAAGTAATAAGTATAGTGGAACCCTCCACAGGTACATATTATTGGCGCTTTATAACCGCTGTATCGATTTTCAGCAAAACTGCTCTTCTTATATGACGAGTGCATCTTGATGTTTTGCCAAGAAATAGTGGGGGGGTGGTCCTACAGCTCACCGAATTTTTATTTTTATTAGAAGCTTTTTTAGTTCTACACACTCGGCTACTGCAGCTGCCAGTACTCCGTACTTTTTTTGTAGAGATTTTAAAGTTTTTTCCAAATAATTTTTCAAACTTCAAGCAATTTCTTCCAGTTTTTAGTACATACCTACATATGCACTTCAGAAACGTTCATACTAACTAACTACCTATTTTATACTCGAAGAAACCCGCCTTCAGGCATTCTTTAGCATTTTCTCATGAATGTGAACTAACTCGTTTTTCCACAAACAACAATGTTCTACACGCACAAACATAACATGGGATCTACATACATACATATGTATATGCATAACAACCGTACGACACTGAAGTGCCAGCTCCATTCACTAGCTAGCATCGAATTGAACAGCAGCAGGCGGTCTGCAACTTAGCAGTGAATTTTGGGGTCGTTGCGTTGTCATAACGTCATGAAAATACGCGTACTCAAACTCGCACATAGATACATACATATATATATATAAAATTACACAATCACATTCATACAATGGTACAAAAGAAAAACTTATACAAATATATATATATATCTACATCCATAAGCTCAACAAAACTTGTTGTTTGAAGAGCAGTCAGCACATTTGGGAAGGGTATGTTAGACGAAATGGAAGGCTTGTAAAAGCATAAATGAAATTCATTACCACTACAGAAAAAAGCAACAACACAATTAAAGTGACGTTTATATGGGCACTAGCTCTTTTATGTAGATTTTGTAGATGAATGAGTGCGACTTATGTAGTATACCTATACATACATATTGATATATTTATATATGTAGATACATTCATACATATTATATATGCATATCAAGCACGTGTGTTCTGTATATGAGATGAACATATGTTTATATGTACTTATTCATACATATGCATGTATATAATGTAGTACATATATTGTTTTGCTAATTTGAAACTATTTCGATAAAAGTTTTTCTGCGGCCCACAAAGCGGCTGATCGTGACCATTGGCAGCTGATTTATTGTACACACGCAGATGTGTACATGCCAACAGTACTTATGTAGCGATAGCTAAAATTATAAAGTGGTTTTTACATATCTGAAGTTTATAGTACTTCCCCTATACAGATTATTTTCTTCTTCTGGCATATGCTAAGTACCGTCTGTGCTTCCTTTCTTCGCCCAATTGAAGCCAGCTCCATCTCGAACTGATTTTTCCAATGGTGTTTAGGTCTTTCTTGATTTTTTCCGGCGAGTATTGGGTTGAAAACTGTCAAAGTTGCAGTGTTGTCGCCAATACGTAGACAATATTAAGACAGGGTAGCTCAGTCTCAGTCTCTTAATTTAGCTGGACTTTGTTAATGTCGCGGCAAATCTCGTAGCGCTTATCGTTTCATCGTCTCTTGTATTTTCCGTGGTCTCTCTCTCGCAAACTTCTCGTTCCGACTCATCAAATATTCTTATCGGGACGGAAATGATGAGCGACTTGTAGAGTTTAGTTTTTGTTAATCCAGAGAGGAATTTACTATTTAGAGTAGCAGCTGTTGGCAATTGTGCGCCATTTGACAACACTATTTTTTTGATAGATAACAGGCGACATTTCGCCTTGTCCTTTCATTATCAAACCCATTCGCCTCACTTCCTAGATCAGTCTAGGGAGCAGAAAGCAGAATTATCCGCACAGTTGTTAAGGCCGATAAAGTCTATATCTGCGCGAATTTTTTTCTCCGAACCATTACGTTAAAAAGTCACTCTTACCACGTTTTTTAAATGCTGATTTAGAATTAATTTATGAAATGCTGAGGTTAATACGGAGACTACCTTCAAGTATGTAAAAGAGGCTAAATTCCACTTCTAAGCTACCATATATTATAGTACACTTTTCTTTGGGATAATTGAACATGAGCGTCACACCATGCCCGAATTCTTTGTTATTAAAATTATCCAGTCCACAAACGGTACCGTTTATGTTCCTTTCGCACTGTTTGTTTACGTTTTCGTTAAACTATTTTGAAAGAATTTAAAATGTTTATTTTTCTTTGTTCGATTTTTGTTTAGAAATACGAAGAAAATGCACCAATCGAGGTGAAATAACAAAATCTACACAGGCGAATATAGAATTTGTACTCGATGTGTTTTGCCTTTACACGCATACATGCAAACACTACATGTAACGATGTGTAGTTCTTCCACACAAAATATATGCGTCTGTTATAAAAAGCTATTTTTATATCCCATTGAGCGAATGAAAATGAAACTGAAGTCAATTATTCTTCCCTACGGTTGATGTTGATGGGTGTATGTATAAATAAATATACATTTATACATATAATTCCCTATGTATTATGTACCATAAATGTTGTTATGCGGTTGTTTGCATCGAGCTACATACGCGTAAAACGCATGCACCTCTATATGTATACATAAATATATGCACCGCTTGTACTCATTCATTTACCGATTGCTTATATGCATGCCTATTGGACTAAAGATTGAAGTCATTCAACTTCTCAGTATTCAGAATTTTAGTTTATAGAAATTCCCGTCGGTAGTAAATATTACTACAGGCTACATAATCTTAGTGTATTTCCCCCCTAAATAAACATGGTTACTTTTAAATGTAGTGATTTGAGAACCCTTATGTGCCTTTAGAATTTCTAGTGTTGTAAAATGCTGTACTTTTGGGGAAAATATACATACTCGGATATACATATGTACATATATAAATGGCGCTTTGTAACCGTTGAAGCGATTTTCGGCCGAGCCGCTCTTCCAATTTGTGGTTTTGTGTCTTATTGTTGCTTCAACAAATGAAGGCACCTACAGGGCTTGACATTCCCTGCCGAGGGGTGACCGCAATAAGAAAAATTTATTATCTATAATTTTGGATGTTGGTTGTTGTTGTTGTTGTTGTAACCGCAAAAATATTCCCCAAAGTAGCCCCTGGGCAATGTTGCGGGGGTGACAGTCCTTGGCCGGATAAAAATATCAGAGTCGTTCCGGTATAAAGATCCGACTGTCGCGGGAACTATTGGATTTTAGTCGCCTCCTACGACAGGCATGCCTTACCGCAGGTAAATTCTTGAGCCCCTAATCCGCAGGGATTGGATGTTGGTCGAGCCCTTGCCCTTAAATATAGGTTCGACATCAGTTGAGGTCATTTTGTAGTGAATATGCAGTGAATATTTTGAAAGTAATTGTTAAAAGATATTTTATATCGATAACATCGAGTATCTAAGTACATATGTATATAACTCTCGGTTCTACTAAAATACAAATCTTATGAAAAATCCTTAATTTGTTGCTGTTGTGATGCACCTCAAAGCTTGTGATTCCCCATGACACTTGGGGCTTTTTAATAATAAGAAAATCAGATACCTTTACCATTTCGGCATACTGTACATACATACATATAGTACTTAAAAATTGTAATGTGCAAATAGTATTTGTTGTAAAGTCATTGTATATTTGTATAGTCTCTTTTTGCATTTTTATTTGTATACGTTTAATTTATTTTATTAATTTTAATTTATTAATAATTTATTTTTATTTACGATTAAAATTTTTTCTTACATTTTCGCCATACATTTTTGACTAAAGCTTCGCACATACACACGTTTACGCATCAATTATGTACAATACATACATACTTATGTATGCAGATATTTATTTGAAGGCTTTTCTGGAAAATTTTTAAATATCTTTTGTAACGTTTGTGTATGTGTAAGTTAGTTAATCTTGATTGTATGTGCGGACAATGGAAACATCTTTAAAAGCATAACATACACACATACATACTTGTACTACATATACCATAAATAAAAGCGCAAACGTCAAACATTATGGTCTGATTCGATTCGAATTTTATAGTTTATGTGCCGCCCATGCCACATCCGGTCGTGCCGTTAGGCAATTCGACGTCACCAGCTTTGTCATCACAACAACAACAACAACAACATCCACAACAATTAGCACTACAACAACAACAACAACAACTACCACCTCAATCTCTAGTACCACACCAGTCAATAGCACCACCACCTCTACCACAATTACCAACAACCGCCTGTTCAGTCACTCAATTAGCACAAAGTCCGATGGCTAATCTCATGTCAATTACAGAGACATTACCACCGGGTAGTCCAAGGAATGGACCCAGCCCACCGGGACCACCGCCGCCGCGCACTGCATCACGCGGTAGCCAACATTCACCGAATAGTTCGGGTGAGTAATGTCCCAGTGCTAAGAGAAAGAAAAGAAAAAAAAAAAACAAATTTAAAACTCTATTGAACTAAGTAGAATTGTTATACATTTAAAAACGCGTTAGTTCATAAATCCGTTTAGTATACTGACATTTGGAAACAAAATTCGATTGAAATTGACTGTGACTGTGTAATGCAGTTTTAACAGTCCGAAAACTCAAATTATCTGTTATTTAACAATCTATTTACTATGTTAGTCTTCAGCAGCTTTAGTACGTCTGGTCTGAAATAGTTCAAACTTAAATCCATTCTCATAATTCACATGCACTCATATATGTATACACGTACACACACACATACTCACTCACTTGAACAACACACCCATACAAATGTATTTTAGTACTAATTATGATTGTACTCACCATCATTTATTGTAATTTTCTTGTTTCTAACACCAACTGAACGTAATTTTTTTCTTTTTATTTCTTTTATTTCAGCCGGCTCATCGTCCGGTCGCCGTTCTTCAGGTTCACGTCATGTTTCGAGCACTACAGTTACCAGCTCAGAGGTGCAATCCAGTCCGGCGAATACACCACAAATCGGACCAGGTGGCGGCAGCAGTGGTAATGGCAACAATGGTGGCGCTGTTAGTGTGAGTAGCGGCAGTAGCGGAAATCCCGGTGGAAATAGTGGGCCACTACCACCAGGTGGCAGTGGAGGCGATGCAAACGTTGCAGGTGGAAATAGTAATGGTAGTGGACCTGGCGGTAATAGTAGTAATGGACAAGCCGCTGGTGGTATGAACTCTGCTGGTACTGCAGCAACTGGAGGTACATCCGCGTCGAATGCAACAGCCGCACAAAATGCCACACTCAAATGTACATTGTGTCAAGAGCGGCTAGAAGATACACATTTCGTGCAGTGTCCGTCAGTTAATCATCATAAGTTCTGCTTCCCCTGCAGTCGAGAGAGTATCAAACGGCAAAATGTAAGTGATACATATATACAACATAAATATTTTAAAACTATACAATATATTTAAGTGCGATATGACTAATATTTGCCTAAACTTACAGGGTCTTGGAAACGAAGTGTACTGTCCCAGTGGCGATCGCTGTCCATTAGCAAATTCGACGATTCCGTGGGCTTTCATGCAAGGTGAAATTACCACTATACTGGGTGAGGAGGTAAAGGTGAAGAAGGAGCGTGAATCTTAATGTCCATTTTATTGTAAAAAGCTGCGGCGGGCTTTGGAAAATTTTTAAACACAACACTTAACTGGAAGACAAAGAAAAGTAAAGTTTTTTGAGTCAAAACTATTGTATTGAGATTGTATGAGCAGTTTAAAACTCACATGTTGAAAGAATATTAAAGCAAAAAGTACAGAAATAAGCATAGAAATAGAAGTTTAATAGTTGTGCAGCAGTTTTATTAAATGGTGTTCGGTAACAGCAAAACCAAGTTTAAACAGCCCTAATTGTGGTCAGTAAAGCTTACAAAGCTAGTATTGAATGCGAAGACGGACGGAGTGTTTGGCTAAAAATATTTAGCATTCAAAAAAAAAAAAACAAAAAAAAGAAAAGAAAAAAAAAATGCACAAATGAATGGAGGCAGTTGGGCGTTTTTTTGTGAAAAACAAAATTGGCCAAATATTGGTTTTGAATTGGAAATTTTTTGAAAAGCTGATTAGCATTTTGAATACAATCACATTTGTGTGGTGGCGCAAAAAAAGTTGTACGAGAACTGTTTATCCTGTGTGCGGGGCACAGTTCAGACCACTTGAGCACCTTGCTTTCGTGCTGGTCCCTCCATGCAGGAGTGCAAACTTTGAACTTTCTTGGTAATTGCTGTATTAAAAAGCATACAGCAATATTATAAAATAGATTACATACATATACATATAAAAACTATATTAAATAATAAATAAAATTAAAAAAAAAATAAACAATTTTAATTGAAGATTTTTGTGTAGAGCAGCAAGCAGTTTGAAAGTGCAAAAAATGGGCAAAAGTTCGTGCATATGAGATATTTAATTAGAAAACAAAAATGCCCATACAACAATTTTGTAGGCCGTAAAAGCCAAAACCCAGTGCAAATTGAAGCACTTTTAAATAAGAAATTTAAAATATATAAACATATAAACTGTACGCTTGACTTGAATAGCGTTTAATTTATTTATTTTTCTTTTTTGGTTTTTGCTTGCATTTTGATTTTGTTTACTGAAATAATGCAAATATTTTTTTTTGTTGGAATACAAACTTTTCAGAGAGTTTATTTATTTATTTTCACTGCTTTGCGAAACGTAAACTGCTCATTTTTCCAAACATTTCATTATTTGAAAAAAACATGTTTTACAATTTTATTACACAAAAAAAAAACAAAAAAACCTGAAAAATTCAAAGTTAAACAAAAAATTCAAAGCAACAGAAAAAAAATCAAAAATTAATCTAACATAATATTGGTTTAAACTTAAGTGTACATAATGCATAATTTGTAAGATATGAAGTAATTTTTCGTTAACATTTTTACGCATATTTGTAGTAGCTACAAATATAAGAAATAATATTTTAATATATTTGTGTTGTTGTGTTTTATGTAAAAAGAAAACACCACATTGGTTTAACTTTATTAAAATGTAATAATTTAAAAATGTATGTAAAATAATTATTAAGTTCAATTATATTTTAGTTTAAAACTACAGAACATTTATAAAGGAAATAAATTTTTTTAAGTGTATTTTGCCAATTATTTTTGGCGCTTATTTAAGGCATTGTTGTATTTGTATTTGGTAGTGATTTGTTTGTAGTTTGGCAAAAGAAAAATAAAAAAAAAATATTTAAAGGCATAAAAAATAAAAAATTAAAAAAGATTTGACCCAAGCAACAAAGTGTTAGCATTAATTGTGTAGCGTTTATAACGCCAAACAGATTTGTCGTACGCTTGCACCTTTTAAAGAAAAGGTCGCAAAAAGCTAAATATTCATACAAATTTGTAATACAACCGTCAGTGATTATATTTGCGTTTAAAAAAAGGGATATAAAATAATTATTAGTCAATCAAAAATGTACTGCAAATTAAAATAAAAATTAAACCAGTTATTGATAAACAATTTTTAACGCGTATTCCAATTCTAACAGTAAATTAATTTGTAAAAATTTGTTTATAACAAAACACTAAAAAAAAATACATGTATTAATTTGTAAATTTTTTCAACGCCAACCAAGTTGCGGCGTACAAAAAAATATATATCGTAGTTTATAGTTGAAAGGGAAGAATTAAAGCAGTAAATAATTATTTAATTGCAAATTGCAACAACTAAACAATCCTAACTAATGACTACACATAAATACATATACATATAATACACATTAGATTTACATTACGCATTAAAATTACATGTATAACATAAAATTACCAACAACAGTGAAAACAAACAAAAAAAATTGCAAACGAATAATTTGTAAACTTACCATGTAAGAATATAAAATATTTCAACGTGAATAATAAAATATTGGAAAACATTTCAAAAATAATTTAGTGGATATGTGAAAAAAGTATGTGTTGAATTTGTATTTATTTTGCAGAAGAGGTTGCTAAACATATGTAGGTGTGTATTAACAATATACAAATGTAAGTACATCTGTATGTTTGTATGTAAGCGCCGGAGCAATTAAAAAAAAACTAGAATAAGTAAAATTGATATAATAACCTTGGCACAGGAAGTGAGTATTTAGTAGAAAAAGAAACTTAGCAAAAGGGAAGCTTTATTTGCTTGCTTAAAAACAATGCGAATGATTTCCGTAATGAATTTTTAATTGTTGTGACATTAAGCAATAAACACTTTCGAACCGATTTGATCAAAACTGTTCCGTTTGGGTGCAAACTACCTTACAGACGTGCACAAACACCTTTTTATACCGCAATTTTAATATTTTTTACTAAAGTATTTATGTAACTATTAAAGACCGAATTTTTATAGACAATATGTACATATTTGTTAAATTAAATTCACATTTTTCAAGTTAGTTTGTAGCGTTTTCACTTCACTTTAAATCACCTTTGAATTTCAATTGCCCTTTTGTGTACAGCTAGTGGTCTTCTCCTCGGGGTACTATATAGATTATATTATTTTATATATTTCTTTACAAATTATTATTTTCAATTGTGAATTGCGAAATCAACTTTTTAAACGAACGGAATTTCATTTATTTAAAAAGACGTATCCGCTGCGTTGTCTGAGCGGTGATGCCAGAATGGCAAATATCGCTGTGTCACTGTTAAGGCAAGCATACACGTTGCCATTTATAAACGATATACATACAAGCTTTGCTCTAATGACTTTCAACTAGAATTTACATTTTATGCATAGATTTGTTGAACATAAATTTGATTATAATACCTATTTTACTATTTATTATACTATTAAACATTCTAAGGCGCCGATAAAGTAGTTAAAACTGCGACGAACGAGAAATAAAATGTAGAAATGACAAGATTTTGAGGCGATTATAACATACATAATTATGTGTTTAATGTAATAATACAGGAACTTAAAATTTGTGAAGATGAAATAAAATTGAACAATGATAAATATGCAGCTAAGGATTTTTTTTAATAAAGGTAAGTCATGAGAACCCAAATTGGTTTTGGGAAATGTTGCGAGAGTGGTAGTTTTTGTCCGGTTGAAGATTCCGGCCCATCTATGTATTAACGAGGATAAATTCTTGAAACAACAGGGGTGCGTATGTCACTTAACTACAATCACACCACGTCTAAGGTGGTAATCAGTTTCTCGATGAATTGAAAAACAGCATGGACGTCATCCCGAAATAAATAAGACTCAAGGAAGCTGGAAAGTATACCGCCCTAACCACGCTAACTTCTGCACACATTATACGCACGCGATCTGTTTTCGATAAAGTACTTTCAAAGATCATTCTTCACGAGTGGAACCAATAGCAGGTAAACGGACAGATCTGACCAACGATATAATACTTCAAGTACACTCCGCACTCTTCATGTACCCCAACCACAATCACAAATTATTATCTCAATTTTTTTTCAATGTCGAAGAGAATCCTTTATTGTGTTGGAGAGTGAAGTCACGAATTATTTTAAATTTACACAATTGCTTTCATACGGCAACTACTAGCTTTGACAACAGATATTGAAAAAAACAAAAATTAAAAATTAGGAGATGTTACGAAAGCATATCTCAAGAATTATATTTATTCATTCTTTGCGACGAAAAAGGCTACAAAACAGACGAGCGAGAATAATGTAGCAACTTATTGGAAAATGGCGAAAAATTTAAGCTTTGGTAATAAAATATAATTAATTTCAAGTATAAAATTGTCGGGGAAGTGTGTAGCATATAAATAAAAGTTATTTCTTGGGGCTGCAATGGCAAAACAAGTGAAAAACATGCAGCTTCACAATTGCGTGGGCGAAACAAACATGTAATGGCTGTTGGGGGAAAAATGTTTTCGAGTGAAAATTCTTTTTAACAATATTGCAATGCGTATGCCAAAATTATTAAAGTTTTTAAATAATTGTACCAGAAAGTATTCAACAATATATACATATTGATGCATTAGCGTTTGCCAAGCACCGCTCACAGTGTTTGTCGTTATTTTTGTCACTGTGTATGTAAAGAGTTTTTTCTTTCAAATTTGGAGTATGGTTGAATCACCATTGTTTGGGGGCAAGAGTATTTTGTATGCTGCTTTATAATGTTGTTGTAAACTCTGTTACTTTTGTTGGTATTGCAGCAGCAGAAGTTGGCGCAATGACTGGCGCCATTAAACGATTTCAGGGTCAGGGTTATAATGTTAGCGTGTATTTTAAAAATTAACAAAAAAAAAAAAGTATCCATAAACAGACATATGTAGAAGTAATATTTCTTGCATCAGTGCATATGCACTGAGCTCACGAAACGAGTATTGAGTTAGTTGTATTTGGCAGGTGTCCCATTAATGATTTTCTCGCCATCTCATAATTCTTCTCAATTTTGGCTCACTTTCAGATAACGAAAACATTCCTAGGGCTACCGGTTCACCGCCCACAACATCAGCAACAACCACCAATACCACCCACCAACACTCAATGCAGCAGCAACAGCAACAGAAAACAACACCAACCGGCATACATCTGACCAGCTACAGCACATCCTGTGCCGGTTGTTTGAATGCTTTGAACTTAAGTCGGGAAGAATTCGTTATTGCATTGGGTCAAGAATGGCATAGCGATTGCTTTCGTTGTTCCGTTTGTGATGCTCACTTACACAATTGGTATTTCGAAAAGGATGGTCTACTCTTTTGCCGTGATGATTACTATCAACGTTTTGGTGAATGTTGTCAACAATGTAGTGCCATTATAACTGGTCCTGTAATGGTAGCTGGTGATCATAAATTTCATCCAGAATGTTTTTGTTGTAGCGCTTGTGCAGTATTCATTGGTGAAGGTGAAGCATATGCTTTAGTGGAACGTTCTAAACTCTATTGCGGCAATTGCTACAAACAGCAAGAAACACATACAGTAGTGAGTGATTTGAATGCGCTCAGTGCCGGTATGGGTGGTAGTGATCACAAAATCGGCAGTAAACATACAAATGCAATAAGCGCTAATGCAAAACCCATACATTCCATACGACTGGTTGAGATACCCAAAGATGCAGCGCCTGGTCTGCGTCTCTCTGTGGATAACGTAAGCGTGCAACGGCATTATTTGGATGGCGGCAGTGGTGGTAGCGGTGGCGCTAGTAGTGGTGCCGGTGCTAACGCATTCCGTGCACACTCACCAACACATGCTAAACGCTTAGATGGTCCACTCGAAGTTTGTCCGGCCGTTCGCATATCTGAGTGAGTACTAGTGGAGAATATTTTTTTAATATTTTAAATTACTAATCACGCTATACTTACTACTTGCAGTGTCCATTTCTTTTTTTTTGTATATTTTTAAAAAGCGAAAACATTTGTGTACCACTGCTTCTATATGATTTAGAAAAATCTTATCTAAATGCTTTTCAATTACATTTAATGCCTTTGAAATTTTCGATTATATACAGAGTGACTACTTACATACACTAATAGTGCATAGTTGTGTCACTCAATAGTTGAATGTAACGATTGACGACGCGCTGCATGCGCTCACTCCATGTTAAATAAGCATTGCAAACCGATTTTTTGTTTTGCTCAATCACCTTTTCAACGTTTTCAAGTGATTTGGTAGAAATATATTTATATATACATATGTCGTATGTTCATTAACACATACATGTATTACATGCGTCCAACTGTCTCAACCTATTTAATGCATATGATAAATGTCTCGGTTATTTATTTACTTATTTACATTGAGAATAATTCGCATACCTGCACGCTTATCAGTCAGCCAACCTGCCGGTTGCTTTGTGTTTTTTTTTTCCACATTTTGACGCTGACTCGTCGTACGATTGCAAGTGATTGTTAAAGTTACTTACTCTATATACAATATTTTGTATGTTTGTATAAACATATACTCCGTATTTATTTATTTTCTGCTCACACAGCTCTACTTCCAACTTATCAGCTTACTTAGCACACGGTTCGGCAACCAACTTACGCTGAATTTTATTTCGATATTGTCGCAATCGCAAAAAATAATGCATTAGTCATACACCACATCGTGTATGTATGTGTATGTATATGTTTATTTGTTGATAAGCGCCAGTTGTTTGGTTGTGCCTCCAAGCGGCCACAGTAAGTAAGCATGCATCAGACAATAGTCCGCTTAACCGGTCCGAATGTGCTGTGCATAATGGCCAGCTGTGCACAAATGATTAGTCGATTTTTTTCTTACTCATAAAGTCAAAATTTGAAAAGTTATTTTGAAAAATAAATAATAACGAAAAAAATAAATAATAATAAATAAAATAAATAATAATAATAAATAGAATAAATAATAATAATAAATAGAATAAATAATAATAATAAATAGAATAAATAATAATAATAAATAGAATAAATAATAATAATAAATAGAATAAATAATAATAATAAATAGAATAAATAATAATAATAAATAGAATAAATAATAATAATAAATAAAGTAAATAATAATAATAAATAGAATAAATAATAATAATAAATAAAATAAATAATAGTAATAAATAAAATAAATAATAATAATAAATAAAATAAATAATAATAGTAAATAATAACTGCCTGCAATGTAATTAAAATATATACGTGTATATATATAAGTATTTGAGACTAGTGCGTTTTGTGGGTGTTTTTTATGCAAAGTGCGAGTAACCCAAAATAATGTGAATAATTAATAAATAAACTTTAAACAATAAAACAGAATGTATAAAGCGGAAATTGCAGCTGTGGAATAAAGCAGAAATCAATCTTCAAAGCAAATTGTGACTGAAATTACGTTTTTTTTTTTTTTTGGAATTTTAATAATAAAAACAAGCCAAAGGTAATTTCAAAGTGTAAAAGTAATATTTTTTTGTAAAATATTAATTAAATGAAATTAAAGCGTAAAAAACACACAATTCAATATTGTGAAATTTCAAAAATAAAAAAAAAATACTCTGTTGGCTTTGAATGTCAAAACTAATCAAATATTGTTGAGGCTTAGAGTTAATATGAATACCCCTAAACGATTTTCTAGCTATCTTCAAATGGGCGCTTATAGTAGTTATTTTTGAAATGCGTTGGATTTTAAATAACGTGTCTTAATACGTACATACATACCTATACCTACATATGTATATGCTTAAACAATAACTCACCAAAGCTTTGTACGGTATTTTTATTGTAAAAAAACAAAAAAAAACTGAAATATAATGCTAGAGTACCATGCACTTAATCAACTGCCACGCCCTAAAAACGCACTCATTGAAAAAAATATTTAAAATTAAATTGCATAAAATTTTATTACTAATATGAAAAATCCACATTTCTAACAACATTTAATGTCATTTTTACTAATTTATATTTTTTTTGTCTCTTCCTCTCTTTCCAATTTAAATAAAATGCATTCACTCCTTACCCGCTGTCGCTTGTCTACGTGCTATATTATAAATTGGTACATACACATGTATGTACATGTATTGCTGTGCGTGTGTATTTTTTCCATATTAACGAATCATACACAAAACAAAATAAAAAAAACACACAAATTAACCGAAAATACATTTAATAATAATAATACAAAAAAAAAACAACAATAACTGACGCACTAAATAACTGTAAACATCTATTTTTATAACATAACCTATCATCAAAAAATTTATATGTATTACATATGTGTATGTATGTACAACGTCGTATGCAGATTCATTTGTAGAATATATGGTCGTGTTGGGAAATATGTTTTCTCCTTTATAACATCGGTTATCGATCAGTGTTGTGGTAGCGATTATAGGTAAAATAAAATTAAAAACATGCTTACATAATTCAATACTAATTTTAATATTTATAATAAATTTTTTTCAATTTTTTTTTAGTATTTTTTCCAAATTTTTTTTTTTAATATTCTTGTATTAATTTTATATCTACATACATAAATACTTCCTTATTTTTTATTTCCTTTTCTTATTTTTTTTTAATTTATATTTAAATGCTTTTTTAAATGTTTTTAAATTTGTTTTCCTAATTTTTTTTTTAAATTTATATCTAAATACTTTTTATAAATTTTTTAAAATTTTTTTAACTTTATATTTAGTTACTTTTTTTTTAATTGTTTTCCTAGTGTTTTTTTAAATTTATATCTAAATACTTTTTATAAATTTTTAAAATTTTTTAACTTTATATTTAGTTACTTTTTTTAATTGTTTTCCTAGTTTTTTTTTTTAATTTTATATCTAAATACATACTAAATTTTTTTTTAATTAAATACTTTTTTAATCTTTTTTCTACATTTATTAATCCTAATTTTTTTCTAAATATTTTTTAAACCATTGTTATTTGTAATATTTTTTCTCTTAATATTTTTTCATATAATACTTTTTAATATATATATACATATGTTTATTAAAATATTTTATATTTGTAATCTCTCCTTTTTGAATTTTTTTGCTAAATATTATATAGTTTTTTAAACGTTTTTGTTTCTATTCCAAATATTTAGTTTTATACATATTTTTTTTTGTAATATTCTTTTTTTTTAAATTTGTTTTAAATGGTTTAAGTTGTTTTTCTTTTTTATAACTAAAAAAAAAAGACTTTTCTAATAAATTTTCAATATTTGATTTTTTTAAATTATTTCATATTTTTCCAAATTTTATTTTGAATATTTCTATTTTCTTCAATTCTTTTTTCCCAACAGTTTTTCTAAAAATAAATCTTTTTAATATTTTTTTTTTCATATACATATTTTTTAATATTACTTTGTTTTTCTAAATATACATATTTAATTTCAATTTTTTTTGTAAACATTTTGCCCAATATTTTTTATAAACATACTTTTAAATTAATTTTCTAAAAATGTACGTGTTTATTTTTAATTTTTTTTTTAATTTTTTGTAAGTATTTTTTTTATTAATAATTGATTTTTTTATTTTTAGAACTTTTATTCCTAATTATACTATTTTCAATACTTTTTGTAAATTTTTGAATCCAAATTTTTTTTTTGTAAACATACTTTTTAAATTAATTTTCTAAATATTTTTTTTTTTTGGTGTTAAGAATTTACTTATAAATCTGTTTTCTTAATATTTTTATAAGTTTTTTCTTTATAAAATTTTTTTAATTTATCTGGATTTTTTTCCTATACATTTTTATATTTTTTCTACGTATTTTGATTTAATGTTTTTTTTTTAAATACATATGTATGTACATACATATTTTATTAAATTTTTTTAAATAATTTTTTTGAATATTTTTTTTTTAAATATTTTTTTTTTTAAATATTTTTCTTTTTAAATATTTTTTTTTAAATATTTTTTTTTAAATATTTTTTTTTTTAAATATTTTTTTTTTTAAATATTTTTTTTTTTAAATATTTTTTTTTTTTTAATATTTTTTTTTAATATTTTTTTTTAAATATTTTTTAATATTTTATTTAAATAATTTTTTCGAAAAATATTTAAATTTTTGTATTATCTTTTACAATAATTTTATAATTTTTCCAATATGACAAGTACAAAAGCTATGGTAATTGGTTTTCGATGGGGATTGGAAACTCGTTAAGCTTCGCTCGCTTGGAAGCTCGTTTAAGCTTCGTTTTTGGAAGACTTTTGCGTCCTCCCTCCATCTGGTACAGATCAGCGAAACTGATGGCAACAATACAATACATACATACATACTTTAATTGTTAAAATGACCAATTAACCTTAAACTTGTTGTTTTATCTCTTCTTTCTCGCCTTGGTTTTTCCTTGAAGCTGTGATTGAGCGCTTATCACCGTGATTTACACAAGAACTTGATTTGTATATATGTAATTCCCTAGCAATTCTAATTAATCATAAAAATCGCAACCATAACACAGAGACTCATAAATCAAAGCCTTTTATGAGATAATCACTTGGAGATTTTTCAAGGAAGTAGAAGAAGAGGGTTAAATCCAGCTTCATAGCTGAGCTCGCAATAAGATTGGGTCTGGGAATTTTGACGGAAGGAAGGTTTGAGGCTTAAACGAAAGTAGAGAGCACTCTACTGCTGGGCTGGATTCCAGCACTATAGCCCTTTGTGTGGCGTCCGCGACCTTTGAATGCCTTCAATAGCTGAGAAGCTGAAGCCCAAGTAGATCTTTTTCACGTCGAAAACCATTTATCGCTTTTGTTACCAACAAAAATAAATCTTTTCTTACAAAACAATAGTATAGTTTCCCCTTGTTAATGAACTCCCTCTCCCCCTTCCCAGAATCGACGTGAACTTAGCAAACCTTCACATTGGCGATCGCATCTTGGAGGTGAACGGCACACCCGTAAACGATTCGTCCATCGAACACATCGACAAATTAATACGTAGTACCGAGAAAATCCTCCAACTGACTGTCGAACACGACCCCGTGCAGGTGTGTCGCAGTTGCAGTCAAGCCGATATTATGCAACGGCCCACATCCTACAGTGATCTACCGCCATTAGCCACCTCAGCGTCGAGTATTGAAGTTTACGGACGTCGCAGCGTCACCGACTCGCTCACCGGCAGCACAAGTACCAGCACGATCGCACCACATAGTAATAGCAGTGATTGTGGTAGCGGCGGCAGCTCACCCACACGCCTTACAAAGCTGGATAGAGAGCGGATTTACAAACGCAAGGACGAGGGTTATATAAGCGGCACAAAGACACGTCAATTACGCAAATGCAAGAATTTGAATATGATTGCTAGTGAACAACACGCATTGCCACACGCAGGCTCCACACATTCCATAGGACCTACAACGAGTAGTGCGGTAAGTGCCAACACCAATGCGGCCACAGCGACGGCAGATCCCACACAGCTGGGCATGCGTTTGCGCGAGAAAGAACGTTGCTCGAGCATGTCGAAGTTGTTGGACGAACAACATGCGCCTACCGAACAGATATATGATCTCTCGCGCACGAAATCGTTTCGCGTGGAGCCAAAACCGCAACGCATCTTTCGTGCATCCGATCTTGTGTTGGGTGAACTGCTCGGTAAGGGCTTCTTCGGGCAAGTTTATAAGGTAACGCATCGCCTGACAAAGGAGGTGATGGTATTGAAGGAGTTGTATCGGGTGGATGAAGAAGCGCAGCGTAATTTCCTGAAAGAGGTTGCGGTGTTGCGTTCGTTGCATCACAAAAATGTACTTCGTTTCATCGGTGTGCTCTACAAGGATAAGAAACTGCATTTGGTGACGGAGTATATTGCGGGCGGTTCGCTTAAGGAGCTCATACACGATTCGGGTTTGCCGCTTGCTTGGCCGCAGCGTGTCTCATTCGCCAAGGACATCGCTTGCGGAATGAGTTATTTGCATCGCATGAATATTATACATCGCGATCTGAACTCGTTGAATTGCCTTGTGCGCGAAGACCGTTCGGTGATTGTGGCCGACTTTGGTTTGGCGCGCATCATTACGGCGCCGTTCTACAGCGCCGGTAGTAGTAGTGGCGCTGGCGCTAGCGGCTTGCTGGGCAGTAGTAGTAGCAGCGAACGTTGGTCAGGCGGCGCGTGTCTGAGTCCAAATGGCACACTGGGACGCAGCAAGAGCCGACAGCGCAGGCAGCGGTATACGGTTGTGGGTAATCCCTATTGGATGGCGCCGGAAATGATGAAAGGACTCAAGTACGATGAGAAAGTGGATGTATTCTCTTTCGGCATCGTGCTGTGCGAGGTGAGTGCTCTCGCTTCGGCGCAAGTTAGTGTAAATTTCTGAAAGTTTTTCTTGTACTTACAGATTATTGGACGCGTGCAAGCCGATCCAGACTTTTTGCCGCGCACTTCTGACTTTGGCTTGAATCAGAAAGTATTCCGCGACAAGTTTTGCCAACAGTGCCCAGAGGCGTTTTTCAAAATCGCCTTTCTTTGCTGTGATCTCAATCCAGATAAAAGGTGAGTTTCATTTATTTTTGTTTGAATTGGGATTATCAGTTATACTCCATTTCTCCCCAACGTCACAGACCGTCCTTTGAAATACTCGAAATATGGTTGGAAAACCTACTTGCCTCCGCTGCCATGAATCAGCCGCTGCCTGCCGAGTTGTTGTACGACATTGAAAATTATAAGGGCACCATCAGCATTAGCAGCACACCGGATGGTATGCTGACGCCCAAGTCGAATCGTAGTCGCGATGATCTGGACGAAGTGGGTGCCGCACAACGCAAACAAACGCCGCCGAAACCCGAAACGCCCGCAGTGACGGTCGCACAACCGACGATTTGCGAAGAGAACCTTAAAGAAAACACCGACTTTAGCAATGATACGACTAAAGCAGAGGGTAAAGAGAATGCGGTTATTCTGCGCAGGGATATGCCGAAATCGCCACATTTGGGTAAAGACTTTTCGCCCACAGGCGAACGCATACGCGATAGCATGCGCGCACGTCGACGCCAAAGGCTGATGCAAGCTGCGCAACAACGTGGTTCGACGCCGGAGAACAAGTGCACCGACCGTGTGCTGGAAGCTGTTAAGCAAACTCTGCAGAACGGCGCGCCGCTAAACAGCTGTAACGGTAATGGTGGCACAAAAAAGAGTCGTCCGTACGGCGAGAAGGGTTTTCTTTTGGACATCAATCGCGACGGCGATTTGCGGCTGAATAATGTGAAAGATTTGAATTATTGCTCCGATTTCGACTCGAGCTGTGACACGAGCCTGAACTATCATGAGGTGAATGCGACGGATGATATGAAGGCGACGGAATGTGAAATACCAGCCGCGCAGCTGATAAATCGACCGGCGGTTTTGCGCGAAGAGCGCGCGGAAGAAGAAGTACAAAGTGGTGGCGAGGCGTTGAAAAATGCGGTGCATGCCACAATTCTGGATGCAGAAATGCAGCCAACCGCTGAACCGGCAACGTCTGTGGAATCAGAGGTGGCGCCAACAACCAGCGAAGAGGTTGATGCCGCGTCACTTAGCACCATGCAGCAGATACAGAAAAAGATCGCTGCGAAGTCCTATCGCACCGCGCTCGACGATATACGTACAAAGTTGAATTTGTGTCGTAATAAATTCGACACAATCGACGCGGCGAATAGGCGTAATTTCAGCAATTCGCAAAACTCAATGAAGACCTTCTTCCGTTCGCGTAACGCACGTTCCACCGTAACAAGCCCTACAGAGCCTACTAGTGTCAGCGAAAGTGTGTACAAAACGCCACCAGAGGCATTGAAAATGTTTCAGCGCTTGGAAGCGGCAAGCGCTGCAGCATCGCCTGCTTCCACGCCAACCATCGAGTTAGCGCGCCTACCCGGTCAGAGTCTTGTCGCCGCCGCTGGTAGCAGTAGCAGTAGCACTTATCGCATCAATCAAACGCCCATTTTCGGCCGCAAACCGCCACCTAGACAAGTAGAGTTGTATACACCACACGCTGAGTCCATGGAGAATCTGCACACAGGCTTGCCGCCCATGACCGTGTTAACGCCAGAGCCGACGCGCAAAGACAAGAGCAGTCCTGGCAGTGCTAACAAGCGCGTGAAGTCGCCGAAACGTCCAGTAAGTACATTTCGTAGTTATCTCAATGAGGCTGCTGCGGAAGAGAAAGAGACATTGCCTACGCGTCAGGCGGGTGCAACTGTTGCGGCGGCGGCACCGTTGCCGGTGGAGACGACGCCTAAAAAGAATCGTCGCCTCAATAGCGGCAAAGAGAGTACAAATGAACAGCGTTGGGAGTCGGAGAAGCCGGAGAAGACAACCATGTCGAGTAAAAGTCGCATTTTTGGTTTTCGCAGTCCGGCAAAATCATCGAATTCATCGACGTCAGCAACGTCCGGAACGACGACGACGAAACAGGCGGTGCAACGGCGTACACTGTCGCCGACAAAAGCTAGCGACGCGCGTCGACTGGCCAGCAGACAAGAAGTGCAAAACACAGGTGAGCATGTTAGAATGCTGAAATGTGTTTTTTTTGCTAGAAACATTTTTCATCCTTGAATAGTTCAAAAATTTTCGAAAAGTCGAAAAACACTAAATTTTTTATTTCGGATAGAAATATTAAGATGCTTGTTTCGTGTGTGTGAAAGTGTGTGTCAGTATCCAAGTATTCTTTGAAAAATTTCGAAATTTCGAAAAACGCTAAATTTCAATTTCCGAATTCCGTTGAATAGTCGGTATTACTTTTTATGTGCCTAAGCAAAAATAATTATTGAATTTTTTTTGTATTTGAAAGCTTTTAATCATCGAAAAACACTAAATTGTACTTTTCGAAAATTTTAAAAATTACAAAAGTACTAAATGTTTGGCTTTGAAGTTATTTTGTCTTTTTATACGCGCGATAAATCTTACTTTTCTAACATTTAGAAAATGTTGCATCTTCGAAAAAACTTCGAAAATTTTCGAATTTTCAAAAAACTTAAGTTTGGTTTTTGAGTTAGTTTTGACTTTTATTTATTCGAAAATGCAGCATGCTATTAAAAAAATGGATGTCACACCTTAAAGGAGGAATGCTGGAAAAAGTTTATTTTTACGAAAAAAAGTTCACCTTTATAGTTTGTTTGAA
The DNA here is from genome assembly GCA_037013455.1 of Ceratitis rosa. Classification (NCBI taxonomy): domain Eukaryota; kingdom Metazoa; phylum Arthropoda; class Insecta; order Diptera; family Tephritidae; genus Ceratitis; species Ceratitis rosa. The sequence goes on along the minus strand of JAWMAG010000409.1, from coordinate 192,772 downwards.
TTATTGTAGATACATGCTTGTACAGCTTACTGCGATATTTTTATGCATTACCGTTTGTTTTTTGTTTTTTACAAGTACAAAGTTACGCTGTTCCCATATTGTAGACATATTTCGAAAATACTTTTGTATGGCGAAAATCTTTAAATTTTGAGTTACGGCGTTGAAGTTTTGTGTATACACTTCTGTGGCTGACACCGACCTTTTTGTAAACAAGCAGTGAACTTTTCGCCCCAAAAGCACATAGCTGTCATGTAACGTGCATGGTTCGAAAATACTTTTGTTCTGGGAAAAAATTTATGTTTCGTTTTTGACACAAATCACGTGCAGGGTTGTGAATATGAACTAAAACAACACTTAGCGGTTTTATATATTTTTCATTATTCATTATTTGAAAATTTATTAACATTTTTGATTTACTTTTAGCACCCACCACTCAACCGCAACGTCTGCGTCAAAGTCTTGCCAACACCAGTAGTCAACATAGCAATTATACAACAACAACTACACCAGCAAATGCTAAAAGTACAACACGTCTTACAATACTCAGTCCAGAGAAAGTGCATCGGCTTAATGCAAAATTGACCGATCAGAAGGTGAAGGTGAAAGGTGGCGATACAAAAACTGCGGCTACAGTAGTGAGCAATACAGCAATTGTAAGCAATAATAATGCTGAACAAGCTTTACAGCTCGAACGGCGTAAGCGTAAGCAGCTGTCCACACGTTATTAATTTAATATATGTACGTATTTTTTATTTTTATTTTTTTGGAAACAATAGACTAACCACGACGCTGTGTCAAGCGAAACAATGAATAAGCTATAAAGCGATTTTCTTATATGTAGATTTAAAACGAAATAAAACGACGTGCGTAAACGAACGCTTAATGTAGGTGAAAATAATTTGGAAAGTGTGTAATAAAATATTTTCGAAATAATTGCTCATTTTATGAAAAAAAAGTATAAAATCGAATATTGTATAGCTTGTGAATTGAAAATTACAAAAAAAGTATATAAAATACTAATATATGAAATGAAAGCGTTGAAAGACAAACGAATGTGAGAGTGGTATATTTCCATATACATATATGTATTATATATTTATAGAAAGAGCGTTGATACGAACGCCATACGCCATACGAGCATAAAATATGTAAAAAGTTAATCAAATTATTTAATTAACAATTTAAATTGGAATAAGCTAAAGCTGTAAAAAAATTAAATAATGTAATACTAACATTTAAATGTTAGTTGAAAAAGTGCCTAATTATACAATACATAAATATATATACTATATGTAGTAATATAAAATGCAATATGCTTTTTACGCAATTAATAATATACTATACTCCATTCGAAAAAATTACTAAACGTAACAAATCGTTTGCCATAAGAGTATTAAAACTAGTAGTAATACTAAACATAACTGTTTCAATTAATTTTCGCGGCAGTAATTCTGCACAAAACTAAAAAAATATTTGGTGAAGGAAAAAAAAACACTTGAAAAATACATATTCACTACCTCACAAAGGCATACTAAATACTTGACTATACATATACATACTTACATACATAAACACATAATTTAATAAAAACAAAAAACTACTTTAAAAAAGTTTACTTAAAAACCAAACATACTAAAAATGCCAATAAATAATAAATATTTGTGCTTTTTTTAATCCTTGCTACCATCTGAACGTTATTTGTTGCAAGCTTTTAGGCGTAAATTGTTATTATATAACTAGTAAATAGTAAAAGAAAAAAAAACATTTGATTTTCCTTATTGCATCGCTAACCACCTACACTATAGTGCCATTCGAAAGAAAACTATATACAAGTATATTGAAAAAAATTAGAAACGAAAAATTAATTCTACAAAAAATTTTAATTACGGGTATGAAAAGCGCAGACAAATTATACTAAATAAAATTTGTAAGCGTACATATACTAAAGTTTATTAAAAAAAATATTGAAATACTACTTTAAATACAATAAAATCCATTTATTGCAAACTAATTGAAGGTAAAATGTATAAAACAATAAAAGTTTGTTAAAAGCAATGCTTAACATATTGCTGGAAATATTGTAAAAGACTTCAAAACGTATACATTCCAATTTTTTTGAATGTTCGAAAATTCGAGAATGATTTAATTTTGAAAATTTTTTCACGTGTTGCCATTTTTCCACTTTTTAGTGTTTTAATTTAATTAATTAATTAATTTTTTGTATCTTCGAATCACATTTTATGACTACTATGAAAGATTATTGGAATTTTTAAATTTCTATTAAATTCGAAGTTCAAAATTATATTTTTTTTTTTTGTTAAATTACGTGTTTTTTTTATTAATATTTTATATAAATGTTCGATTTTTTTACAATTTTTCTCTGTTACAATTTTGAATATTATTTTTTTGTATGTTCGAAAATTCATAAAACCACATTTAATACTTATTATGAATATTTGAAGTTTTTTTTAAATGCTATTAAGTGTTCGAACTTCAAAGATTATTTTTTAATCTCTAATAAGTGTGGAGCTGTTGTTACCATTTTACTGCTTCTTAAAATTTTAAATATTATTTGTTTATGTACATTCGAAAATTTAGCGCATTATAATTATTTTCGAAATATTCTTTCATATGTTTTTATATTTATGGTAATTTTTTAATTTTGCAATTATGTTCGAAAGCTCAAAACTATTAAGTTTGTGAATAATTTTTATGCTGTTTTCCAGCACATTACAGCACCGTGTTTGAATTTTCGAAAATATTTAAAAAAAAAAATTCTATAGTGCTTGGTCATGCTTAATTTTAATCAAAAGACGTTTTTTGTTGTTATATTTTGTTTTTTTTTTCTTCTTCTATAATTACTCGAATTTTCGAAAATATTATTTTCGCCGTAAATATTTAACAGTATATGTATTTCAAATTGTTTTGTAAAGCGAACTTAGTTTTTTCCATTGTTTTTATTAGTATTTAGCAGTTTTGACTTCATTCGAGTTTTCGAAAATGGTTATAAAATACTATAAATCGCAATATAATTATAGTAAAATTTCTGGCTTCGATTTTTGGTATTTTTAGTTAAAAAATCTTATATAAGGCAATACAAATAAATAAGCCACAATTTTTTGCAATATATTTTTGTCTTCATATCTATAAATTTCTTTTCACTTGCATTTTTATAGCAAACTCAATATTATATTTAACTGCTTTTTTTTACAATTCTTTTGCCTTTTAACTAATATTTGTGAGTTTTTTATTGAACTTATTTGCCAATAAAAATATAAGTTACGCTTCATCGCACTATTAACGGTAATTTTTGTAATACGACTAATATTTATGTAAGTCAATTAACAGTATTTAAATAGTAGTTGAAAACGAAATATTTTTAAGTGATTATTTTTACACACACTCCATTTTTAATGCGAACATTTTTCGAATATATATTAGATATTAATGAAAATATTTTTCTATTAAAAGTTTTTATTTTTAAGTTGACAAAAACAACATTCCCAAGTTTAATGCTAAGCAATTTTGGACGAAAAAAAGATAAAAGTTTTTTTTAATTAATTTTTTTTAATAAAAAAAAAAGATTTTTTTGGATATATTAAAAATTTGCAATATGCATATATTTTTAAATCTTAAAAAAATAACAAAAAACTTTGTTTGCCATTTTTGCACAATATTATTATATTCGTTAATATAACGAATGCCTCGTTAATTTGGTTTTATTTAAGACATATTTTAAGCATAAATTAATAACGAAAATATTTTATAAGTTTAATAAATTTCAATTTCAATTCAACAATATTTTTTATTGGTTTAAATAAAGATAAATCCTAAAAAATAAAATTTTTAATTTTGTTTTATTTTATTTATATTTTTTTATTTTTACTTCTTTTCATTAATCTTTTTATTTTCAATTGAATATTTTTTTTTGATAAATATTTTACGTTTTCGAAATTTCAACAGACTGGATCCTATTGCTCAAAATAAATAAAGAATCCCTAATAATAGCAATTAAAAAAAATATTTAAGAAAAAATAATAGTTTTTTAAATTAACTGTCTGTTAAAAAAAGATAAATTCGAAAGGAAGACTTAAACGTATTGAAAAATAATAATTTTAACAAAATTCATTAGAAAATTCAAAAAAATTTTTAATACTGAAAGTTTAGAAAAAAATAGACTATACTAATATATTGATATCCTAAACCGATATCGATAAAAAGATTAATTTACAAAATAAAAAAAATAATATGAATTAAAATAAAATAATTTAATATAAAATGAAAATAAAATCAAATATATATAAATAAAAATATAATAAAATAAAAAAAAATTTAAATCAAATAAAATAAAGTAAGAAAACAAAGTAAAAAAATAAAAATAAAATGAAATAAAATAAATAAAAGAATATAAAATAAACTAAAATTAAATTAAATTAAGTTAAACAAAACAAAATAAAATAAATTTATTGAAAAAAAAGAAATTAAATTATATAAAATACAATTGAATAAAATAAAAAAATAAAATAAATTTAATTTAAAAAAAATAAAACTAAATTATATTAAATAAAAAAATCAAATAAAAAAATAAAAAAATCAAATAAAATAAAATAAAATAAATTAAAATGAAATAAAATAAAATAAAATTAAATTAAATTTAATTTAATTAAACCAAATTAAATTAAATTAAATTAAATTACATTAAATTAAATTAAATTAAATTGAATTAAAGTATTAAATTAAATCAAATTAAATTCAATCAAATTAAATTAAAATGAATAAAATTAAATTAAATTAAATTAAGTAAAATAAAAAAATAATAAAAAAAAATAAAAAAATAATAAAAAAAATAAAGTAAAATTAAATTAAATTGAAGTAATATAAAATAAAAAAATAAATATAAAATAAAATAAATATTTTTAACTCGGTTATAATCGTGTAAGCGACTGGCCTACGCCAGTAAAGAAGAAGAATGAAAAATTAAATAAAATTAAATCAAATAAATTTAAAAATTAAATAAAGAGAAATTAAAATGAAATGAAATGTAGTAAATTGTAGAAATTCATTGAACAAAATGCAGAGTTGCTCAAATGGACAGGTACATTTTATGCAATACTGTTGACAAGCACAAATGTTTATATCAAACAAAAATGTGTTATTTACTATTGAAATTTGAAAAATAACAAGTTGAGAATAAAATTAAAATTTTAAATAGAGGAGAAATTAAAAACAAACTAAATAATGAATTATTAAATATAAAAGTTGAAAATGAAAATAAAAAAATAAAAAAATAACAAATTTACTAAAAATAAAATAAAAACCGAAAATTAAATAAAAGCATACAAAGTAAAAATTAAATTAAAACAAATTAATAGTAAATTTTTTATTTAAATTTCTTTAATTTTTAATTAAATTAATAATAATAATAATAATAGATGTTTGAATAAATCAAATTAAAAAATCAATCAATCAATCTCAAATATTTATATAGCCTACATATAAAAAATATCCCGAAAATTTCTGTTTAAGCAACCGAATGGACTAATTAACTAATTCATAAGCATATTTGTTAAGCAAAAAAAAAAGTAAATAATGGAGTGAAATGAATATGAAATAGTGTGAAATGAGTTGCAATAAACAATAATTAAACCTTAAACACTCGTATGTACAGTAAACACAATGTAATGAAATGAAAATATGCATTAAATGGTCGAAAATAAGTAAGCAAATGTAAAATGATACATATAATTGTTATAATTGACTGCTTTATAAATTTTTCCAATCATTTACTCAATTATTTTTAGATTTAATTTTTAAATAAACAATTTTTGTAAAAAATTTATTTATGTTATTTTGTTGTATAGTTTTATTTAATTTTATTTTAATTGGATTTTATTTCAATTTATTTATTTTAATTTAATTTATTTCCTTTTTACTTGTTTTAGTTAGTATTTAAATTTTTTTTTATTTTAGCATAAAATATGTTATTTTATTTTGTTTATTTTATTATTTCATTTTTTTGACTTACTTTTAATTATTCTCGAGCTGAAGGCGGCAACACTAGTGCTGCCTTCAGACGCAAAGAGAGTATTATCACTTCTTTTACACTTTATAATAATAATAAATATTTTTAGTTTAATTTAATTTAATTTAATTTTTTTTATTTCATTTTAGTTAATTATATAAATATAAATTATATAACTTAATTAATATTAATTGAATTTAGTTAAAATTTTGTTGAACACAAATTTTATTAATTTAATTAATAATAATTTCATTTAGTTTAATTTTTACTGAATATAATTTATATTAATTTAATTAATATTAATTTAATTTAGTTTAATTTTTACTGATTATAATTTATATTAATTTAATTTTATTATGTTATATTGTATTTTATTAATTAAGTTTTACTTTATGTTATTTGATATTATTTCATTTTATTTGGTTTAGTTTTATTGAATTTATTTTTTTTTTTAATACTAATTTTATTTAACTAAAATTAATTTAATCTTATTCTATATCATTTTGTCTTTTTATTAGTTTTATATTTTTATTATGCTTAATTTGTTTAATTTTATTAAATTTATTTATGTATATTTTTAAGTATATTTTATTAGTCATGTACTAAGATGTACATATAATATTGTCTTTTATTAAATTTATATTATTTATTTTGTTAAATTTGTTTCATTTTATTTAATTTTTAATTAAATATAACTTATTTTATTTCACTTTAATTAATTTAATATAATTAATTTAATATTTTTAACTTTAGTTTTGCTCATTTAACTTAATTTAATTTAAATTAATTTGGTTTAATCAAATATTTTGAATTTATATTTAATTGTAAAGTTTAATTGTAAGTTTTATTTACATATAATAATTAATTTAATTTTATTTAATTTTAATTTCATTTGATTTAATTCAATTTTATTTTTTTATATATTTAATTTTAATTTATTTTACTTCCTGCTGTTTTGCCTAATTAATTAATTTTTTTTATATTTATTTGACTCAAACAAATTTGATTCAATTAATTTTTTTTATTTGAGTTTATTTTAAATTTTATTTAAGTTTTTATGTCTATTTAATTTTACTTATTTTATTTTAGTTTAATATAACTTATTTCATTTTCAAATATAACTTTTTATTGATTTAATTATATTCTATTTAATTTTATTTTTTTTTTAATTTAATTTTAATTTTTATTATAATTTAGTTTTATTTAATTTGTTTAGGTTCATTTAATCAAATTTTGAAATTGATTTAATATAATTTAATTGTTTTATTTTTATTTTTATATAATATAATGTAATTTTTATATTTATTTATTTAATTTATTCTAATTTTTATATTTACTTATTTAATTTAATTTATTTTTAATTTATTTTGCTTTACTATATTGCTATGTAAGCAACGCTGTTGATATTTTTAATGAAAAAATAAATTAATTTTTTCTCCTCTCTTGTTATTTGTAATTCCTATTCCTCTCTATAAATAAATTTGTTTGATTATGATAAAACAAGTATGGTAAAACCTTTTATTCTACCAAAAAAGGAATATTGAAAGGATATTGTTTTAAAAAAATCAGAAGTGTGGGATATTTAAGCCAACGCCAATTTCTTCCTTGGTAGTTCTTAAAAGTAATGACCACAGGTGTTTCAGAGATACCATATCCGAGTTTCTTGTTTTCTTCTCCTGAAATTAAGTTACTTCCAGAACTAAGGAAGAGTTTCCTAGGTGATGAAGAAGAATTTTCGCTTATATAAGGCAGGTTCGAAATAATTTTTTTGTCTAGGTAAATTTGATTTACTTTATAAATTTTAATAATTTTTTTTATTAAATTATTTTAACTCTTCCAATTATAACAAATCCTTTTGATTCAAACCATAACAGCTGCTATAAAGCTTACACTGTTTTCGAAACTAACAAAAATCTTATTCCAAAGCTCAGTTAACCAAAAAATAACCCGCAGCTTAGTTGACTTCCACTTTAAGCACATAAACATAAACAGGACTTAAACAACCAAACATTGTTGAGCATCAAAAGAACTTAAAGAAAACAATCAAGCACTAAAAACTTTTGACCAATGCAAAATCTTAACAGCTGTTGCACAGTTAACCCAGTGAGCCATAATATTTAGGAATTTTGTTTAATAAATATTTAATAAAATGGGTGAAAGTTACTTGAGAGTGGTGCTATGAATCGCTATGTAGATGAGCTCAGAAAGATATTTCTCTCAGGGCTAAACTGGACAGAAGATTAGATAATACTCGACGAGTGAGAATGTTTTAGAAAGATTATTTTTTGTAATCTTATTTATCGGTTTTCCATCGACCAGTTCTTTGAAGATCTCCATGAGGCGGAAACTATGTACCTTTAGCTGTCAAGAATAAGTCTAGATTCCATGGAAAGTTGGTTAGTTATATATATGGAACTCAGAAGTTGTTACTGAATAGGCGAGTGTCAATGCGTTGGAAAAATTATTAAGTCTCGTTTAAAGGTCTGCAAACGACTAATTTATTGTCCATTTAGTACATAAGATCTTCTAGAGGAGCAAACTATCTGTCAAGAATAACATTTAAAGCATAGCTTGCACAAACCTGATGAGAATTACAGCCAGACGCTATAATGTGAGTTGGGTAAGTCTGAGAAGTGTGCAAAAACTAAAGAACATTTCGCTAACTGCCAAAGTAGCTACTCGGTTAGTTAATCGCTACATATTACTTACATATACGAGTCTTTCTTCATAATTTCTCTAGCCAACCACCAATTTACATTCTGAAGCAACATCTTTGCTGTTTTTTTGTTTATAAATTTCCGAAATTTTGTTTCATAACATACTAATTTCTTTTGTTTTTTGCTCTTTTCTTGGTCAATATGTGGCCGTATAATAAAGTGCTCTTACAAGAAATTTACATAACATAACAGTACTAAGAAATTTTCATAGCTTACCAAGATAAACAAAAACAACGAATCTGGCTAAGAATAACTGTAAAACAAAAACAAATAGATGCAACTTACCACAGAATTTTGGTAATAAACTCATTAGCAGCTGTTTTGAGCGAGTTGATTTCCTTTTTCCGATTTCTCTTATGAGCCGCAGGCGGTTTAGCGGTTTCTTGGCGTACTGAGCAGCTGAGTTTTATACTGTTTTTGCAACAGAATTTAATTTTTTTTGAAAGGTATTTACTGCTCACATGATGCAAATGTACCAAATGTGTTTGGCCGCATACATTTCATTTTACTTTAACTTGCGCATGCCAGAAATTAAACTTTTAAAAGTACATGACTTATCGCAATCACATATTAGTAACACTTTCACAAAGCTTAAAAGTATTCGCTAATTTTGATTTAAAATAGTTTTTTAATATCACTAACGGTTCCTTCAAAATCTGCCAATTAAACTCAAACTCAAGCATAATTTTTAAAAAAATTTTTAAACTTACTTTTCGAACCATGAAGAAAAAATGTAGCTACACCAGGTGAAAATTTTAATTTTGTATTTTGAATTAAGCCTTAGGCTACAATATATAATTATATGAATTAGCTAAGTGTTTCAAAATAGCAGAAAATGTTACCAGCTTTGTTGGTCATGGGTCTTTTCACTTTACACTGACTTGCGTATGCTAAAAAATAATTTTTAAAAGGTACAAAATCTATTGTTTTTAAACTTTTGTGACACTTTTAGAAGCCAAAAAGCTTACATTAATTTCGGTTTAGAATTGTTTTTTAAAATCATTAATAGTTGCTTCAGAATATGCCAAAAAATTGCAGACGCAAGTTGAATTTTTGAAAATTTTTGTAAGCTTACTTTTCGAGCCGTAAAGAAAAAAATATTTTATAATAGTACTTAAATTTAATTTGAAATTTTTAATGAGAACTAAAGCTACAAATTGTCCTACTTCTCTTTTCATTCCACCCACAAATTTATTTTTGAAGATTTTTTAAAGCGCTGCACTAAAATGAAAACACCGCCTCTTGATTGCACGATTTCGCCGCCGCTCTAAGCTCATTTAATCCACCATAATCTTTATGCAATCAATGTAAACGGTAAATATTGTAATGAATACCATCACTGGACATATGTTCCGTTGTAATTTTTGTGCTACAAACGCAAGCAATAGAACCTTTCGCCGAAATTAGGTGTGTAAATATGTACTTGGGTAAAGATTAAGTTGCGAACTCATCAATGAAAGTTTCGTTGAAAACAGTAAACAAAAACAAAAACACATTCCGTATGCATATCTCGTGCAAAGTAATCCACTTTGTGGTACTGTGTGTGGTGATTTATAGCGACGAGATGGACCGACCAGAGAAGCTGAACTGCACACTTACTGCAGGGTTGATTTTGATAGGCTGCAACTTTATTTTAAAAAAGCATAAGCCATGCTTGAGCATAGTACATACGCTATAGGTTGTTTGCTACGTGGATAAATATCGCTTACAACAACAGCAACAACAACAAACACACACAAACACTGAGCTATCAAACAATCAAGGCGAACTTTGAATGAACAAAAAACATTCGTTGTAAATTAACGCAAACAAACAGAGTTTGATAGCCGACCCGTCAGCGCAAAGTCCCAATGGACAAATCCATAGATAAATATGCTACACAGCCACACAAGCTTCCAGCTTCGTCCACCAAATCAAATCACTACACTTCACTTCAAAATGTGTGACGAATCGCCTAAAGCCCATTTCCATCCGCTGTACATCGACTGTTGTGGGCGGCTGTATGTGCTTGGCGGTTGGAGTATTAATACGGATGCTTGAATTAGTTTCAATTGTTTAATATGCATAACATGCGGCATTCGGATGTTGTTTTTGTTTGCTTTGTGGTGTCGCACCGCAATTGGCAGGAAAGTTGCACGGATGTGTGGTGGATAAATTAAAGTAAATTTCGAAAAGTGGTAGAGTAAATGAGTGTGATTGCGGGAATGTAGGCTCGGTGGACTTTCGAAGGGCTCAACTCACTTATTCTTTACCGCTCCTCTACCGCATGGTCCATGTCCCTACTGTATGATGGGCGATAGAAGGATGGGACTAGTTAGGTCTTTGTGAAACTTAGCCCCTCCCGTGACTTGGAGCATCAAACTCCATAAGTTTTTGATGGCGCGGGCACCTAGTGACAAGTTATGCTCTACAGTATTGTCGATTCTCAATCCACAACTCCGCTAAATTTGATGGGAATCTTACCGAGGAGAATCTTACTTAACTCTCTGATGACCGTCAATAGGGATGTACTTTTTTGTACTTTCTCTAGCGGCCGCGAGAGCCGAGTGCTTAGCATTGCGTACTGCTACTCGGAAGGCCAAGTTTCAAGTCCTGGCCCGACCAACTTATCAACAATGTCAAACCCTTTGAGCGTATTTTTGACATGAAATACATGTGGTTACTTTCTCTCTTGAGCTCGTTTAGCTGAATGGTTAGCGATTAAAGCGCTACTTCCATCGACACATCTCCAATACTTCACCACACTCAAGGCGACGAAGGTTGCAGCTAGATGTCTCCCTGGGTGCTATGCATACAATTCTACACGCTTTCGTATGTTTTCTAGTAGTAAAAAGATCTCAGGCATTTCTTGACTTTCCACATTAAGAATTCCAGCATATACTTTCTATTCTGAGGTCGATCTAATGAATGGCCAGCTGCTAGAGCTTTGTTTTCTGTCTCTTCCATCGATATACATGGCGTCTATGTTAGAGCTCGATGCCTCCCTTTTGCCTGTTAATAAGAGTTACAGAATGAACATTCACTGCTGGAGCCTAGCAGATTGATGGACAGTGGCTGTGAAGTGTAGCTCTTTGCTGTCAAATGCTTCGATGCTGAAGCTGGGATGCTCTCGCTGCTGTCATGGGTTTGTAGTCGGTGTAGACCATGCTCAATTCGCTTGTTAATCACTTTGCCGGTTTAGAATCGTGGCGGGTTTGACCTTTCAAATACTAGCAACAACCTAGGCCAATGCCTCCTCCCACTGTAGTATTCAGAAAATACCTTCGGTTTCACTTTCGCCTAAGTAGCCCAATAGCAAAAGGTAGAAAGAAAGGTTCACCAAAGCCCATGCCGTAGCAGTAGTACCCGGATAACTTTGTTCTACTGGCTTCCTTCCTCTCCGCTTCTGGCTATTGGCTAGTGAGATGGGGTTTCAGCGTACCAGGCGAGGCTTCAGGAGGGTTATGACTTCACACCTTAGCTTGTTCCCAAAACCAATTTGCACTTGTATATCTTAAATAAATCATTGAGTTGAGCTTTAGTCCGTGAAGTATGGGTGCAGGTTCGTCACGTATGGAAAGGAGCTAATTGGATGGTTTACTGGAATCAAAAACATCGGATAGGGAACCATCAGGGACTACTTTGACTAACTGTGGCTTACTTTGGCATAACACCGGGACATCGCGAGGAGGAGAGTGTATGCTTAGACTTCCTTAGATTCATAAAGGCGCCGATCTAGGCTTAAATGGAGTCATGACTGGAATACCACCTAAATTGGCTGTATTCCTTGCACAGAACGAGGTAAAGTAATATCATTTCTGGTCTTTTCCGGGAAAAAACATAACCTCTATAAGCTCACCAACCCTGCAGACCCATCAAAACATGTAGACCCCTTTTTTTCGTAAGGTAATATAAAAGAGTTCTGTTTTAAAATATTTACATGGGCTCCTCCAACTTGTGAGTCTTTCTTTCCGAGGAGCTAGACATTTTGAGAAAAGTGATTTCGGAAGACTCTCCTCCCTTCTCTCAAGCAGCTTCAATCAAGTATAGAGAGCCTACAGACAACTCAATTTACGCTCAGCTGCGTGTAGACGGATCATAAAGACATTACGATTAACGTTTAATCTATTTTAGATTCATCAAGCCCCAGCAACAAGCAACAAAGCCAAGCTACAACCCTTCTACACGCAACGCAGCAGAAAAAAAGACAAGTCTTTCAACAAAGGCATACTTTTTTTTTAATTTAAGATCTTTATTTTTTCTTTCCTACTCGGCTTGCACCATGTGGAGGCTGAAACATTAGTTGGGTGGCAGATGCGAAGAGACGAAGTCAGCAAACACAGTGGTATTGTGGAATTATTGGCAATCTTCTTGGGTTCACCGGCGCTGGTGTTGTTATTATGACTCTTTTTAAGGTTTCTGCCTTTTGTTTTTGTTGTAAATTGTTGTTTACTTAGTTGATTTGGTTGCTTGGTCATTTGGTAGCGCCAACGATCGCTTGTTTGCCTGGCCAGTCTTGTTAGCCCGGCTAGTGCTTGTACGTACTTGTTGCTAAATAGCTGGGCGGGAACTCGATGATGAGTTGATGGGGCAATTATCTGCGGGAGGTCTCTGAATATTGAACGCCTGTGGCCGCGGCGACCGTAGAAGCAGCAGCAGCAAAAAGAACGCGACGCGTTGCCACGCCAGGCGAGACAAGGCAATGAGCTGAGCGCGCCGCGTTGTACGTTGAGCTTGTGTGCTGGAAGTAAAAGCTCTACCGCATTGAAATGCCACCGTTGTTGTTAAGGAAGCATACAAAAAAAAAAAACGAAATAGAAGAAGAAAATATAAAGAAAAACCAGCGCAACAAGTAGTTATTACAAACAAAAAAAAAAAATAAGAAGAACGAGCAAAAAAATGCTTGTGCAAGCGCGCCGCTAAGGCTTTACGTAAGTACGCGCCCTTTGCTAGTGTTTGCGCAGAAGGCGCGTATGTGGCGCTGGCTTATAGCTGCCGCCTAACTGACTATTTTGGTGCCGCTCACGGTGCCGTTGATGGCGTTGACGATGGTGCTGTTGATGACGGCCAGGCGCATATATACATTAATATGTCTGCATGTGCTGCCCGTAGGTGGTGCTGTGTTGTCGTTCTTCGACGCTGGGCGCGTCAGATATTATAGTTGGCGCCGTTGCAGTGTGCGCATTGGCTGGACGAAAAAAAAAAACAAAAAAATGATGCTGCTGGCGCTGCTGCTGATGGTGCCAAGCTTAGCGTCATGAACGGCGTCGCTGGTGGCGCGTAAGCTCTCACCCGAAAACGTCTACAGCTGGCGTCGGGCTTTGTTGGAGTTGGCGCTGCAGTTGTTGTTTTTGTTACACATCACGCTCAAGGTGCAAAAGTATGGACAGTCATGTGCGCATAAACGCGCGTAGACACCAACGGCGCCCAGTATGTGGTGTGGTGTATTAGTACAAGACGCTTGTATGTTTATAAGTACGTGCGTGGATGCGCGTGCACTCGTCTTTTTACTAAATATGTGGTGATGACAATTGACTCAAGGGCATATAAAAGTAATGCGGATTGGTCAGTTTCAACGAGGCGTCGTTGTAGGTATGCGCGCGCGCGCGCTCTTCTTTTAGAAAGTGGTTGATGATGACGAGCGCGCTGCGTTTGTGTGCATATTTTTTCAATATTTTTTGGTACAATATTTCTTTATGTTTTATTAAAATATGCAACGCGTGCTTCAATTTTGTGCGCGACCACCAGCGCGCATCCATTTTTAGGGCAACATTTATTTTTTGATGTTTTTTTTTGGAATTTAACGCGCAATATTTGGCGCTATCGCGCCGTGGGCTTCAATTATTAATTTGCTAATTATACGAGCAGCGCTCGTTGATTGTGCTATCTTTTTTTCTCATATGGTAAATTTAAAGGGCATTGCGCTGCGTAAAGCACGGTGCCAGCACATACGCAAAGTTCTATCGCGCTGTTGGATAGTAGTCAGAGCCCAGCGCTATGCTATATTTCATGACGCGCGCGCTCGTTAATGTTTTTAAAATGCTTGCGAAGTTCACCTTTGTTAAATTTTTGAAAATTTTTATTGCTTGTTACTTTTTTTTCTCTAAATTCTACTACTCTTTAACAGGCGCGCCCTCACATCGTACATTTTTTTCTTGCGCGTCTTAAATTAACCGCATCGCCACACACACGCGCTCTTCTTTGGTTAACTGCCAACCAAAAAAAAAAGCGTAAATAAAAATTCAAGCGCTACTTATTTGCATACTTGCGGCGCAACCCGCGATGCCCAAAATCAACCAGCGTCACCCTCAACCGTCGCGCTACACCAAACGGCAGCCGCCTTGTGCCACACATTAACGCAAAGCGCATTTAAATTTGTCAACGATAACAATAAAAACATCAAAAATAATAACAACAACAACAAACGGCAAATATACTCTAAATCACTCACTCTAAACGCGCGTCCCCGAGCGCTCGTTTGGGGTTAAACAAATAAATAAAAGATTTGTTTCCAAATTCAATTTTATTGTTGCGCATAGAAACAAAAGCAATAGCAATAAACAAGCGGGCGAACAAGTATAAAATCTGCCAGCAAAAACAACCGCTCATTTGCTGGTTTAGCTTTTAAGTCGCGCCAATTGTTTTTGCCACAAAATGTGGCAAGCGTGTCATTTGGAGTGGCGGCGGCGGTGGTGGTAGCGCAGCAGTGGCAGTAGGCAGGAGCTATGCTGCAACGTTGCATATTCAAATTGTAGCAAACAAACCCTCGCGCATAGATAAATCACTGTGTACAATACAACAACAACAACAATAAAAGTAAATACAAATTGTCACAACCACTTTGTAAGCGTCTACTTTGCATGTGCGCGCGTCCTCTCCGCGCGTTGATCGCTGGGGTATGAGTTGGTGTTTGGTTAACTGCTGACAACCCGTAACTACAATAACAACAACAAACATAACAATAAATATAGTAGCAACCGAATACCGTTAGGACATATTTAAATATTCATTGCGTTGCGCATCAAATTGTAAATTACGCCACTTGCCACAGAGTGAATAGTCGTAGCGTTGACAGCTTCCTATAAAATCATGTGGGTTGGGCCGTAGTCAAATTTATGTTTCAACCTTGCAACGCCCTCTGGGGAGGTGGAAAGAAAAGTACGTAGAAATGTTACAGTGAGAAATTCATAAAATTTGTCTACCTTATTTTAGCTAAAAAGGCTCTCTTAAGCTCCCGGCAACCAAAAGTATAGCGCAAAAATATTTTTTGCCCCAGCTTCGGTATTAACTTGGAGCTCGTAGTCATATGAAGTCGAGTTCTAGCAGGGAGGAGGCTGTTTTCTTGCTCTGGCGTTACCAAAAGAGCTACCCAACAGGGGTTCGCCAGCAAAAAACGTCTAAAACTTTTTAATTTTTCGAATTTCAGATTTAGTTCGGAACTAAAAGGGGTATCAAGTCTTTTTCCAACATAGAGGCGTATCTCTTCTTCTTGCCTTCACAACACTTAGTCGTCCAACACATTCTTATCCGCAAAAG
Source organism: Ceratitis rosa (assembly GCA_037013455.1). NCBI lineage: Eukaryota > Metazoa > Arthropoda > Insecta > Diptera > Tephritidae > Ceratitis > Ceratitis rosa. Next base: position 176,518 of record JAWMAG010000409.1, on the reverse strand, counting down.
TAAATTCGAAATTTTCTTTTTTCGGCGGTTTTAGTTTTTTTTGGAGCTCTTAGTGTTAATAAGTCGAGTTTCAAAGTAGAGGAGGCTTTTTTCTTATCTTGGCGACAACGAAGAAGTTGCCCAAAAAGGGCTCGTACGCAAAAAACATCTACAAATAACTTATTTTGTCGACTTTCAGATTTATTTTGAAACTTGAAGTGAAGTTAAGTCTATTTCCAATGCAGAGCTAATCTACTTTTAGCCGCTGAGTCCAAAAAGAAGTCCTCGTCCGCAAAAGTACATAGGAAATTTTCTTTTTTGCTCTAGTTTCAGATTCAATTCAGAGCTCGCAGTGATATTAAGTTCGCTCCTCACAAAGAGGAGGCTCCCTTCTTCCTTTAACGAAAACCTAGCAGGTGCTCGTTCAAAAAAGTACAATTTAAATCTTCTTTTATCCGAGTTTCAGATTTAACTTAGAGTTTGTAATCATATTATAACCAGTTTTAGACTAGAGAAAGCTCTCTTCTTCGGAACTCAAAGTGCAGTGGAGTCTATTTCCCAAGTAGAGGTCGTCTTCTTTTAGACCACTGAGTACGACTAGAAATTCTCGTCTCGTCCATTCGTTTTTTCTCGTGTTTTGGATATATTTTGGAGCACTTAGTGATATTAAGTCTAGTTGCAACGTGGAGGCAGCTCTCTTCCGCTCTTGAGAACATTAGCGGATTGTGAAAAGAGAACTCCTGCACAAAAATATATCTTCCAGCTTAATATATCACGAGTTCAAGACTCAATATTGTGCACTGCCGGATATATTGACTATTTTCAGCGAAGAGTCTGCCTACTTTAAGTCACCCGTACTACTGTGACACACATGTAGCCTTCAAAATCATCAGAAATATCTCTTCTTTCCGCGGGTTTCAACTGTAGTTTAGAGCTTTGGGTGTTACTAAGTTAGTTTCTCACACAGAGATAGTTCTTTACTGCTCTTGGCGACCCGAATGAGCTATGCAAAATGGATCGGTCCACAAAAACAAAACTCTGAGTTCTTTATTTCTCGACTTTTGGGTTCATTTCGGATCTCAAAGTCATTTCAAATCCATTTCCAACTTAGAGGCAGTATATCTGATTATCACTGAGCAGCGTAAAAAGCTGTCGTCCACAAAAATACAACTTCTACTTCTTTATTTTTCAACTTTTGGACCCAATTCGGTGCTTAAAGTGATTTCAAGTCTTTTTCCAACTCAGAGGCCGCATACCTTTCGCTGCTGCTGTCACTGAGCTGCGTAAAAAGCTGTCGTCTATAAAAATACAACCGTAATCTCTTCATTTTAGAGTTTTCGACACTGGCTTTGAACTCGAGGTGTTATCAAGTCTGTTTCCCAGGCAGAGGTGGCTTTTTTCTTCTTTTTCTCCACTTAAAAATACATCCGTAAAAACCTTTTTTTTTTGCGAAAATTAGCTTCAGGTTGGATGTCAAGTCGATTTTACCGAGGTGCTCTCCTATCATTGAGCGTCAGAAAAAGAGTTCAAAGTAAAATCAAATCCTCTTCCAGCGCAAATATGGCTTCCACAACCACTCAAAGAGACTTACCACTTGGTCGAAGTACAAACTTTTTTTAGAGCGCTCCGAGAAGTCAGCGTTTACCACACCCCGAAAGGTTCCATTTCCGAAAACAGGAAAGTAGTAAACATTGGTTGGTTGAAAGGGCAGACCAGGAACCTGACCACGAGTGACTGCCCTCAGGATAAGGAATTTCGATTCTAGAATCTAGTCTGTTTGGTTTACCAGTCTGATATTGGTGTGAGTGTGCGACATTTTCAGAGCCGTATTCAGTTACTTCAACTTCAGTCAGATATCGTCCTGTATGTTACCGCTCCCTTTAGTTGGTTGCGGTATTTTGACTTTGAAGCTCGTTCGGAGGGTCTCTAAATTATCCAAAGGTCACTTTCTATATTTGAAGTTGCTCTTCGACTCGTTCTTTTCGGGTAGTACCATGCAGTTATCAAGGTTTGCCCTTTGAGCTCGTTTCTTTAGCAGAGCCTTTCATTTTCACAGATCTTTCAGTAGCACTAGCAGAAAGTTGGTGGAAGACAGGAACTGGAGGTCGTGAGGTTGCACTTCTTGGAGGGCTTACAACGTCACGTCCCCCTCCTTCCGCCAAATACAAGACTCCTCAAGGACGTCTGAACTTACCCGAGTCACAATAGTTAGCCACGTCGTAGCTCTTGCTGGACTGAAGCTCATATTACTAATTCCAGTTCCTAAAGGAATCTAGGTTTAGCATAATTATTTTTCCCATACTCATGGTACCTCCTGTCGTCCTTTTGTATCCTCGTCTCCTCGACATTATTTGCAACTTTTTATCTATTCCTTGTAACACCCCTAACTGATATGCTAGTTCATCACAGGAGCACCACCACCACCAAGCATCACCCTCCCTGCCAACCATCTTCACCATCCATCCACGTTAGCCACCCATCGCCTTCCGTTTCGAACGCGCCACACATTTACTGTTGTTACTCTTTTATTTATTGCCACTTCACACAAAGCCGTTCGCGATTTTATGAGCTCATAAATGTTTAGCTATCGCGGCAAATGATGCTTTTGTCGGCAAAAAATCGCCCGCTTTGATGCCACACATACACCAGCTGAATGGATTATGATTCTGAAGGAAAGAGAGACGCGCAGGCAGGCTGGAAGCCCAGGAGGCTGGGCGGCAGTGTGATGAGCTGAAGGCGGCGCACGGCAGCTTTGGTCTTGGTCTATAAAATTCTGTTTGCCGCCTAAATGTTACCACCAACGTTGCAATCGATTGCTCATTCGAATATCAATCGTTTTATGGCTTGCTGACATTGCCGTTACTGATACTGCTTCTGCTCGTCCTGTGGTGGGTTTTGGTTCCCATGCAGCTTTTGATAGCAATTTTGTTGTAGATTTGCATGTGGTTCATTAAAAATTCATGTAAATTTGTGTTTGTTGATTATTTTCATTATCGCCAAGGAAGCCAATTAACTCAAGCAATAACGTTACTTGCGATGTTGTAACAAATTGTGTGGGTATTAGCACGAAGAGGCGTGGTCGTATGTTATTGAAAAACTGTGATTTGTGGTATTTTATCCGGTTGGTGGAGGATAAGACTCCACGAGTTCGGAAGAGGCATAGTAAGGGAGTGGCGGGATAGCAGAGTAACTGTGGGTTTTGGTAAGGAGTTGTATGATTCCCTAGAAGAGCGAGATACGAGGTCCCTTTGTGAAATACTAACACCCTTCGGAGGGTAGCTTTCCATTTTCTGGAAGCTCAGACTTTGTGTGAAGATAATAAAAAGATCGTTAGACTTCTCCAGCAGCAAATATATAGCAAAGCAACGGCTCCAAGGCAGAGGTTCCAGAATGGTTCATTTATGGATGCTATTTTTGACTGAGTAGACAGTTGAAATGTAAAGTCCTCTCTCGACGAACTAAACTCTACAAGTTCTGTTACATGGTGTGGAGCTCGGACGATGACGACAACATCAGAGAGTCGGTGCTTGGATTTTTCGAGAATTTCCGAACATTAATAGACAACACTTTAATGAACCTTTCAAAGCCTCGATGTAGTACCCACCAGTGGCAGTAGACGAAGGGGAACACTTCTACTCATTTGGAAAGAAACTGGCTTCATTTGGTGTCTTCACCGAATGGCTAAGAAAATAAACGAATGGCGTGCTGATATTAACTCGACTATAATCGGTATGCGCCAATAAAGAGGAAGAAGTATGATTTCAAGAGTATTCTCTCTGAAAACATTGTAAGACTCATGAGATTTCTGACAGGACAGAAGAGAATTTATAGCTATGGATCTAAGGTTGAAAATAGCACTGCGAGGGAAGCTCGTAATCAGGTTGAAGTGCAGTCTTAGTTTTAGTCTGTAGAGGAAAAAAATAAATATTCTGAGTTATAGTCTCTGCAAGAGTGGATGAGCTGGTCTCAGGGTAATGCTTACGCCTGATTAAAAAGTTGTGCGTAGATGTAACCACACACTAAGCTCTGGAGATCGAATAGGCATGAGACGCCGACGTCGCGCTTAAATGTACAAGGAAACAAATTCGTCAATTCGTCGCACTAACCTTGGTTAGTAGAGCTTCTCAGAGAAGTTGAACTTACTGTGGAACCAAGCCATCTGAAAACCACGCCCCAGATAAGAGGAAGGGGCAAGAAAGGTTGATGTATGCCTCTCTCACAACAAACTCTACAAGGGAACGGTCCGCGAGGCAACTAGGCCTCCGGGAAGTACACACGTCTAAAACACTAGAAGAAAGCTTGATAAAATCTGTGGTAATGAAACGATCTGGAGATCAGTGAGCTCGGGCATATCGGAGCATACCTTCATTTTCTTCATTTTATGATGTTTATATTTTTGTACACTCTACCTTCCTTTACTCTTCTAGTCTTGACAGCGAAAAATTTGTTCGTGAGAGAGCGCTTCGAAGAAATCAATAGAGCAACCATCAGCCGCGTCCATTGGAGCGTGAGCACTGGAAGGAAGGTGAATTCAGGCGAATCGTTCAGTTGCCGGTGAGAGGAAAAGTACTAGGAAACGTGGTCTCTATATCAGAAGTTAAGCAGTGGCATCTTGGCACTTGCAACTTTCTGCCGATCTACAAAACTTTGGCGAACATAGAACTTCATTAGAATGGGGCGGAGATCTAACTGGACGACTGAGGTTTCTTTTGAAAAAGTAAAAACATTCTTAGAAGCTTCACATTCGCCATTCTCAAATAAGTTAGTCCAAAAGTGGTGTCCACTTAAACTTATGGTTTTACTTTCTCAGTTGTAGGAGAGATTTTAAGCGCACTTTCCAAGAAATATCCGAAGGACGAAGATTTAACTTTAACCATAAACCGAAGCTCGACACATATGCGCCACACATTAAATTTTTTGACCTGACTCTTCGACTAAACCACTCTTCCCCGACTAAATCCGTCTTCCCCGCCTACAAAGAACCAGCCTGATGATATTAATGTAATTTTTTAGCACAAAACGACACCGAAAAAAAATCAAAATGGCCGCGTAATCATACGCCTGAGCTACTTTCCTTCATAGCCTTCGAGCTGGCCGGCCGGCCTTAGCCAATTGCCAGCCGAAGTGGCATGTAGTCGAGGTGCTGTACAAGAATGGGCGGTGCACGAAACGTAACTATATACTTCTGACCAATTTTCGCTTATCAGCTGGGCAGAGAGGAGTGAGTTTTTTGTTGCAAGCTTTTTTTTTACACGTCCAAGGCTTCTGAGCCCATGCACCCCGCCCTCGACCGTCGTATCCGTGTTTGCATTTTGTATGGCTTTCCATTGCCAACCAAAGCCGTTTGTGGTGAGTGTACGTCATCGTCATCGCATTGCATGCCATACATGCTACACACGCACACGCACACCTCAGCGCAGCTCCCTCGACGTCTGCTCCGCGTCCGATATGCATTCATACACGATTTATTGTTTATTATTAGTTGCATTTCTCGAATTTACGTGACTTCTTATGCTCTTATGCACCACGGAGGTTGGTGTCGGTTTGTTGAATGTGTGTGTGTGTGTGTATGTGTACGTGTGTGAGGTTGGTGCCGGCGTGAACGCCACTTGTGCTGTGCTATGTGTGCCTCCTCCAATCGCCAATGGCTTTATCTTTCAGCTTTTTTTTCGTTCGCTCAACGCCATTAATGTCTGCTCTGATGGTGTTGGCGGCGGTGGTGTGGGGTAAACGGCGGACGCATGAGTCTGACCAATTGGCGTTTTGCTGTCCCTACAAATGGTTGCCTGTGGTTTCTTGTGTGCGAAGAGGGAGTATGTGTGGCGCGGCATGTTGGTGTCGTATGGTAATGCAACAATTTGTGGCATGGCTTGGTACACGAGCAACAGGCCCAAGTAAAAGAAGGTATGAAAATTTGCGGACGGAGATTGTTGGCTCGCAAGAAGTGGCGGCCTAAAGAATGAAATTCCGAAAGTCATTTGTTCATATGATTAACCACGGGAATCCTCCACCGCCCGCAATCAAATCGAGACCCAACGGGCTCCCTCTCTCAACTCTCGCCGGGTATCAGCTGCTACAAATAAGCACAAGAGCCACCTAGTCAATTTTACTAGCATCTCATTCTCGTTTTCTTACCTTTGTGGTCATATGGTCTTGTAAGAGCCGACCAAAGCTCCAAAGCTCTGGTTTAGCACTTTCCCAAAGTTCTGGGAACTACATTCTGGCGTCTGCTTAATTACCCTAACTGCTTCTCTATTTGATACAGCTTAGAGTACACTCAGCTTCTATGGAAACTTACACCCACGGAGCTTTTGAAGGTCACGGAAGAGTTAAATAAGATTTTCAGCTAACTGAAGTTCGTGTAATCACCTGCTCGGTGGGAAATCACAACAGCATGGATATCGAGCCCCCGCAAAGTTGCAGATATAAAACTTATTGGAGACTCTAGCGAAAGGTAAGTTCTTAATCTATATAGCTAGACGAGCCTCCTTGTTTCTCTTGGGGTCTCTTCCACTCTAATATTTGGCTAGTGAGAGCATTTGACAAAGCATACTGATGGTTTGTGGTATTCTCCATGCAGCGATTCAACGAATTGCTTGATACCTTCTGGTAGACTTAGAAATAAAGTAAACTTACAAGAAAATACTCTCAGATAGGTCAAGCTCTGCTGGATCAAGATCCTTTCCGAGCCTAGGAAGGTGATACAGCGTACGACAAACATCCAAGCCAGTGGTAGCTCGTAAGAATGCGACCCGGAGTTTTGTTTCAAAACATGTGGAACTGACCCTTCGTAGGACGACATTTCTCTAAGAGTTTTAAAACTTTCACAGATTGTCATTATAGAGCTTAGACCCACAACAAGTCACAAGAAAAGGAAGTGACTTTGGTCTAGCTCCGCTGGACGTTCATTTTGTGGGTTGTAACTTGTTAATACAAGCTTTTCTGGCACTCGAGATATCTGCAGATTTTAAAAAACTGTACCCTCGCACTTCGAGCATTTGTACATTCCTACCAGTGGCAGCTTGTGATTTTGCGTCCTGAGGCTTTGTATCAACATTTCGGGGGTTCTACACAAGAGCAAACGTCTCTAAGACTATTAGAAGCTTACACCGAACCAACACCGCTAACCGTCCAGCACCTTCTGGTGATCTTAGACACACACAATAACCATGGAGATTAATATCCTACCCTGTTTTTGCTAAATCAAGCTATCCTATCTTTGAATACAGTTTGAGAGACCTAGACATTGAGACCACGCACGACGAGGTATTCTACAATTCCATTTTTTGGAAGCCCCTCAAGGGGAAACTCTTCTGAAATTCTTGAAAACTTACAGTAACCTGAGCTCTTGTAGTTTTCTGGGTTAAGAAACCTAGTGAGCTGAAGAATAAGTACCCAGTAGCCGAGTTTAAGCTCGCCGTAATTAAATAAATCTTTACACAATGAGGGCTAAAGAAGGAGGAGGTTGTCGGCTTTAGCAGCTGTCGGCAGTTTACATCCAGTAAAGTAATAATTTCTTGTACTTCGAGGCAAAAGGAAGTTGATATCTATTGTCTTTCCAATGGCTTCCCCAGGCAACCGAATCTACAGAGACTTCGCGTGTCTTCTGCAGTTAAGTGCGAGCTAACTCTACACATAAAGACTTCGGTTTTACTGAGGCTTCAAGCTTGAGAGTTAAACTCTCTGCGCGTTTGATTTGTAGTTTTGCTGAGGGCAACAGGCGGTTGGCGAATAACTCGCCACATTCAATCATTTCTTTTTTTGTTGAGCTCTCTTCCTCTCTCCTTTTCTCTCTCTCTCTCTCTCTCTCTTAAATTGCCATACCCTACTCACGTATGCTATGCCATTCATATGCACATAAATTTCAGACAACTTAAGGTGTCAATCATCAGCAAGATCGCACTGAATAAGGACAGCTCACACCAACTGTCAATTGGACTGACATTGTACTGACTCAATCGAGTGTAAAAACAGATACGAATTGATTCATTTGAGACTTTTATATTAACATTTCTTCGAATTCCATGAACGGCATGCATATTTATAGCTGTAAATGTGTATACTTTAACAAAAACACTGCGCCACGGACGTGGTTCCAGTGAAACTATTATTCTTAGTCGCACAAATGAACACATTATGACTTTTAGAGGTGCTAAATGCGAGAGACAACTCGTTCGGCACAAAATTGATAACCTAAGAATGCAAAGAATTCGCAAGACGTCCGCTCAGACTAGTCGTTGAGATAAGTGTGACAAAAAAAGTGGCGCATATAAACTACGTTCAGTACGAGGGTCGCTCGCTTGGAGCCATGGATTGGTGCAGTGGCTCCACGTCATCAGCGGACGTGCTATATTTATGCATCCTCAACCGAAGTCGTGGGTGGAACGTGCAGACGTACATCAGCACACACATGACACTATTGCAAGTTTTAGCCACATCTTTTAAGGGCTTAGTACTTCCCCTGACTCCTAGAGGAAGTTGAAACTCTAGGATATCGAAGTCGTTGCCAATGCTGGTCAGATATTGTCTCGAAACGGTTGTTTTCAATAACTCGGCGGTTTCTTCTTTTAGTTTTAGCTCTTGGTTTCATTACTGACTCTATAACAATCCTTGTGATTGTTGCTGGAAGCGCGGAACATTCACTAAATTCCTTGAGTCCTCATTACCGTTCAAAGAGAGAAACTGTTATACATATTTTCATCATTCCACCTCTGGTGCCCTAATTTTTTTCAGAATCGCAGGGGTTAGATGCTGTGGGTTCTCAAATCCGGTTAGGTCTGGGGAGTATAGTTGGAGGGAGGGCTGGGCTTCACAAATCTGAGTCTCCCGAATCTGAATATTGACTTCTTTGGTAGCTGAGGCGGTAGTTTGCTTTCTTAGGTCCACCATGCCACAGCCGAGAGGATTCGCGGAAATGTTCATTTTTTTTGGCTCGGTTCGTTCGAAGGTCTATAGAAGAGTTTTATGGTGATATCTTCTCAAGAAACCCATCCTCTGAGCTCTCTTTTGAGCAGTCTGATTATTGTATTGTGTTTTCTTATGTCGAAATTTCAGCTCTTACGGAGTCTGCAGTTTAAATTGGAACCGAATACATGGACAACCGATAGTCGGACAACGATGAAGACCTGACTCGCTTACAACTAATTCTAAAATTGTGCTGAATTCCCGCCACTCGCCAGCGGGAGATGCACCTAGAGGAACATATAAAAGGTAGTAGGGATCTTGATAGATCATTTTTGGAGAGAATGACATGTATACGTGCTGGGAGCAGCTTTAGCTAACTACCCTGATGATTTGTTTTAGGTAGCCGACGTAAAGGTAACCTAATAAAACTTCTAAGGGAATCGTTGTGGATGTACAGAGAAGATTGATGGTTAGGTGGTTCATCGTTGTACCACAATAGATATGCTCTGGCTTCAAAGTATACATCCTCCCATAGACATATCCACTCCTACCCACCAACCCACCTACCTACTTTGCGTTTTTCATCATCTTTGATCGAGAACTCCAATCTGCTGTGGAAAAACTTATGAATATGTCATCTAGGTCATCTCTAGAACCTCGAAGCTTTGAATCATAAGATGCGTCTTTTAGAATCTCCTTTTCCTCTAAGTTTTCAGAATCCATAAAGTTGTTATGCGGCTCTAGTACTCCTGCGATCTGCCTATACTAACGTGAGCCGAATGTCAGAGACACCTAAGGACACGCCACCGTCGACACTCGGCACACATACACACACCCTTTACAAAACTGACAGTTCATAAGGCACTCGTTGACAGAAAGAGGCTGATTGGTAGACAAAGAATATTTAAACAGTATTGACAGAGGCGACGAATTTTAAGCAGTCATCACAGATTGCCCTACACCAACTTACACCGACTGCTTAAATATTCAGTGAAAATAATTGAAAAAAAAAAGATACGAAGTGCAAAAGATCACAAGAGATACCAGAAAAATTTACTAAAAAAAAGTATGGAAAATTAAAACAGTGAATTTAATTGTGTAGAAACGTGTCTTCTTCTTCTTTGAAATTCCAAAAAACGAGGAAAATTAATTCAGCAAAGAGCGAATGGGAAGAGTTAATGACATTGTTAACCAGACACTCCATTCAAATTAATTTGTAAAATGCCAAATTCGGGCTTTCGTTTTTGTTCTACCAAAACGATGAACCGCTGAGAGTTGGACAGCAACGAAAAATCGATAATTGGTCTCCTTTAGCGACTTTGTATTCAATGGTGTTACAACTGGTGCGAGTGGAATGGTAAGCTCCCTCTCCCTCTCGCTCTTCTAACCATATTATGGCCCTCTCTAATAACGGAAAGCATCGACTATAAAGCTGATAGAACTCATTAGAGTGTCAAAATAGTTTCCTCAGCCATTCCAATCCTGCTCTTGAACTCGCTGTTTTTGTTCGCCCTCCCAAGTCCGTGTGCTACAGTTGTTACCACATTTATTAGTTAAAAATTATCTCAAAGAGCAACCTTTGGCGCCAAAAATCGCGCAGGAACTAAGAGTCCTAACTGAAAAGTAGAGTTTGGTTGGTCTTTGTAAGTTTCACCTCTTTCATCAAACCTCCTTTACCAATCCTAAAAATTTTCACCCGTTTCTGCAGTCCGTTTTTCGTTACAAAAGTCTGTTGGCTTGACAAGACAAGATCACTTCCTGTAATTGGCTCACTTCTTTGTATGATACTGGCGAGATCATAGTGAGGGTAATCGAAAAATCCAACAGACCGGTGAACGAAAACCAGTAACAGCCCGGACTGCCCTGAACCCCCAGTTCATCAGCTATTACACCAGCTACCCTGCGATGCCCTTATGAGCTGACCTCTAGTAAATGTGATCTTTTTTCAGTTAATTCTTTGATCCGCATACTAGCTGAACCACGGTTGGCTCAGTGGTGTATGAAAGTAAGACCTTAATGGCCGCTCAGCTGTCTATATAAAAATGTATTCTCCATCTATGTTTATCTACTTCAATGGTTCTATAGCTTAAATGAGCTACTTAGCCCTAAAGGGAGGTGCTGTAAGTCGCAGCCGTCATTCAAGTATTAATTTTAGAACCTGCTGAAAAAATATGCAAAGCTTTGTGCGCTTGGGGAGAGGTTCATAAGGATATACCTGCTTTGTTCACTTTCATCAAGTCTTTAGGATGATAGTAATATTAAGCGTGAGCTCATGAGCTGGTTGTCAGCGAATGTGGGATTAACCCAACATATGCATTTTGTGGCTTACTCTCCTTACAGCTGAATTTTAAGGTGGTTTGTTCCAAGCGAGTCACAAAGCCACAAGGAGTAGCATCACATGAGGGAGTGAAAGTTTTGTTTTTGGATTCGTATTAGGAGGATGACTCAGCCGCCGACTACGCTCATTTTCATCTCACTGGAGTAACGTCTTGCCTCTAAAAAGCCATCATTTTTAATAAAAATGGATTTGGACACCCACGCACCGAAAAAGTACACAAAAGTTATATACCTGTGAAATCTGCTTTTCGTGCCGGGTGATTCTGATGGCAGGTTAAGTAAGGGACTTTATCGTTTATTCGATGAGGCTGCTCGATTTCCATCGAGTTTCAAAATCTGGCTGTTTGAAACACCAGGCTAGAATGTAAGAAATATCAAAATTGGCTCTCACTGGTTCGAGAAACCAAAATGGCTATGCTGTAATAGACGAAAGACGTGTGTTCAATATCTAAGATATACTCTTTAAGTAAGCCAAGATATGCCCACATCTCTGCGCCGGAAAAATGTCTCACTTTTACAAGCATACAGACATTTTGACGGTGAAAAATTGCTATGATAACTGATAACTGAGCGTTTCTGCACTTGTCCCGTACACTAGCTCTCGGAGAGCACTTGACAACGACTCATTATAAGTGAACTACGGAATGCTTCTTCAAGAAGCAGCCGATAAATATTATAAATAACTGGTTTTCAATTGGATAGAAGTGAACAGCGTATTGCCGTTGGTGTCAAAAAATCAGGAAAAGAAGACAACTAGGGGCGGAGGCAATGTGGAACGGCAGCAGGAATGTTGTACATCAGAGAAGAAAAAGTTATCTGGGGACTTTGTAGTTCCCTAAAACCCGCGATGGGTGACATTAATACGATGAGGGTTGCAGAGGGAAGCGACAAGCAGTTGCAGACAGAACCAAAAAGCAAAAGAGAGGGGATGATATTTGTGAGCACAAAGGCCATTGGGTTTTGATCGAGGAAAAAACGACTTATCAGACTAGAGTCTTGAAGGGTTTGTTCTAGTGGGAAGTAGAAAGATGCCAAATGAATGCAGCTAGGACTCGTGATACGCCCACACCTACAAAATTGTCGTCTTATAACCGCTTGGGGGATTATCGTTTTAGTTTTGCATTTTTTTTTTTTTGAACTCCCCTCTAATGGAGGGACCTATAGTCTTTTTTCAAGCCCTTTAGGAACAGCTATTCGATTTTTAAGAGAAGCATTTTATTTCCATATCAGCAGTATACTAGGAGGGGTTGACGGTTTTGGCTTTTTTCTAAAATTTTTAACGTTGGTTTGGGCAAGATTTGAGCCTCGGTTCCACGCCATCGAAGTAGGCTCTGGAGAAGTACACGCTGGCGAAGAAATGTAATACTGTGAAACAGAAAGAGAGAGAGAGGGACGCAGAAAATGATGAAGGTAAGACTAAAAAATATGCCCAAGAACACCCTCTCTAACTCACTCTCTGAGAAGCGTAGTATACAATTGAGAAAAAAGGAATAAACCAAATCCCGCAACCGCACCTGAAAGAGTTTTTGTTTATATATACTCGTACATATGTATAAATATCATAAATTATTACGATTAGTAATGGAGAGAAAACCAGATGAAACAGCGGCCGGGGAGAAGCTCTAAGCGACATTATGGTGTGAATTTAGACACGCACAAAGGACACTTGCAATAAAATGAGAGACAAAAAAGAGGACGAAGAAGAAGAAGAAGGGCTAGGACAAATTTATTACATTTATCTATAACTTAAACAACAATAACAAGCCAGAAAAAATATGATAATAAAATTGGTTTAATAATAAATTTCGCAGCAATAAACTCGCAGGAGGGGGTAGAGAGAGCAGCGATATAGACATACATACATACGTACATGCAAACATATGTACATACATATATGAAAAGTATATATCTCGTATATAGAGTGAAAGCAAAGTCAATAGCCTGAGCGCTGAGATTGATTGAGAGGAGGGTGTGGCATGCCACGCCACGCCACGCCGCAGTTGTAAGGACACATGTACCATAAGGACTAATAAAAATGCATGTCAACCATAAACCGTGTCCAAAGATAATCGCTGGTTGATGGTCAAGCCACACAAACAGATAAAGAAATTATTTGCTGGCTACTTACATTCATATATGTACAATATGTATATGCACCAGCCACTAAGGATCTGCCAGGATATTGTTGAAATAAGAGTGAGCGGAAATTCTTTCTTGCGAAAGGAGAGACAAACTTTATTGTATGTATGTAGGTAAGTCAGCATGAAAAACAAATCAAATCTAAATGAAATAAAATTTTCGAGCCCAAAATTGTTTCATCTTTCGTCTCGCTTTTGATTTAAAGCGTAACCGATTTAGAGAGTAATTGTCACAAAAACCCCAGAAAAAATAGCCACTTAACTGCTGATAAACGCAGCGCGTGAGTGCTGCGGCTGCGAATACGCACGCTTAAGTTGAAGTCGTAAGATATACTACGCTCAGACAGGCAGGTCCGCAGTCTGTGTGTCGTGTGGCAAGTGTTTGATACAGTTGGTTTGCTGTTCGATAGTTTGTTTGTTGGAGAGTTGGTTGGTTGGTCGCTTGCTTTTGGCTGGGTGGAAAATATATGTAAATATTTAATTTACGCCGCTGAGCGTGGCTAAATGGATTTGCGCGGTGAACGTAGTGCTTTAGTTTGGTGATATATTTTTTTTTTTTGGTTTTGTGGGCTTATGCAGCTCATCTTGCGGTTTCCAAAGTGGAGAATTGGTTATGCTTGCAAGTAGCATTGATAAGGTGCATGAAAATGAGTTCATGTGCAGTGAAAGAGTACAAAATATTTGTGGTTGTAAAGACCTTGGATGAACATAACACAACTTTTAATGGAAATAAGATTTCTTACCACCTTGAGCTTTTGGCGTGGGACCTTAAAATGATATTCAAAAAGAGCTTTTAAGATCTCTGAAGATATCACTCCATGTGTGGATTGATCTCCATCCAGCAGAAAAGAATTTTTTTTTTGAGAAGTGTACGTTCTTCATGTTCCTCATTGATGTGGGCACCGCTTCCGCGATTCTAGCCTAATCAACAATAGCGCGCCATTCGTTTCTTCTTTACGTTATTCGGAGCCAGTTCCTCTTCTTCTGCTTCCACCGGCGGGTACTGCATCGAATACTCTTAAAGTTGGAGTATTCATATCCATCCGGACCACAAGACCTAGCCAGCGCAGCCGCTGTCTCTTCATTCACTGAACTATACAAATGCCATCGTATAACTTGTACAGCTTATTGTTCCATTACCTGCGCTATTTGTTGTTGCTAATGCGCGAAGAACCATAAATCGCTCGCAAAACTTTTCTCTCGAAGACTCCCAGTGCGGACTCATCGGTTGTCGACATCGTTCACGCTTATGCACTAAATAGTACGATGGGAATGATGAGTGGCTTGTGTAGAGTTTGGTTTTGGTTTGTCGAGAGAGTACGCCACTTTTACTTTAATTGATTGCCATTTCCTGGTAAAGTTCCTCAATTTGAACAGTATTCTAAGATAGAGCTTAGTTGGCCCTTTGGCTTTGTATATCTAGGCTGTAGACAGACGATTCCTTTTTTATCGAACATCAAGAAGGAAATGAGCTACCCAAAGGACAATCCCTCACTGGTCTTCTCACATCTTCTTGACATTGCAACAATCAGGCGTGGCTCGATACCCAGCTAAGCTTAGGATAGTTTTGAAGAAGTTGCAGTTGAGAGTGGAACATTTTTTCAAGGTTCTTTCTCGGTAAAGATATAATGGTAGCACATAAAGACGTTGAATGCACTATATACGGCAGTTGAGAACTGATTTTATATCTAATAGTATTCCGGAATGGTACGTAACCATATTTAGCGTATCGTTAAATTACTTCGAAAGGATTTGTAAAGTCGAAAACGAATCTGAAACCTTAGATCACCTTCTCTGTAAATGTCTCGAACTATGGAGGAGTATGTGAAAGTATTTGGAGTCGAAGACGTTAAGAGACTATTGTATTGTAATGACTCCTTTCGTTGCCCGTACATGGGCAGCTACCCTTTAACACTATGTTAACCTAACCTAAGATAATAGTAAGAGCTCTGTATTTAATATTTTTCATCTTAGCTGGAGTATACACCACGCCATTCTAATCGAATCAACAATTCGTTGTTCGGCGCAAGTGAAACCAGATCGCTCACTACGTGATACCTCCAATGTAGTGGAGTTCTTCGGCCTCTACCGGCGGGTACTGCATTGAATACTTTCAAAATGGAGTGTTTTCCTCAATCAGGATTTCTCGAAAACTCTTAAGGTAGCCAGCGTCACTGAATGTTGTCATCGTCCAAACCTCTTCACCATATAGGAAGACAGGATGAATGATATGAGCTTGGTCTTTGTTCGACTAGAGAAAGGTATAATTTTGACTACCCTAATCTGTTCAAAGTAACAACTGTTGGCAAGCTCTGCACTCTACCCTTAGTAAGGTTCCACAAAGCATACCAAAATTTTCTTCGCATTGACTTTTCCGGAAGCTCTCCTCTCCCTGGGTGAATGAGCAAGAATAAACTTTAGAAACGGTCTTTCCGCACTTCTTACTCTCCTAAACTGAAGGTTCTGCCAGTCTATAATCAGTTCAGAGTTTAAATTGTGAGTTGTAGGATTTTTACGTGGTGGTGGAGCTTGTTGGCAGGACAAACCAAAACAGGTGAGGCCATAATTGTTCTTTGAATGTACACAATTCAGCAAAGAGGTCAAATATGAAGGATATATTTGAATCTGAATCTAAACTTGAGGGAAGAGTCAGTGGTGGTATACATAGTGTTCTCAAGAAACGCTCCCATGGAACTCTCTTTCAGGGGAGAACTCTTTTTTATTAATATGAAGACAGCTAAGTATACTAAATTACAAAGCTCGGGGTTCGCTTATGCTAAACCCTAAAATTGTGCTGGACTACTGTCTGATTACTACAAGGGGGGAAATGTATGGCGGAAGAACTTATCAGGTATAACTTTGCCACAACTATGACTTCGCAAATCTAGACAAATCTGGCCAAAATAGGACAGAAAGAAATCACGAGGAATGACTGTTTAAAAGAGAGGTCAAGTCTCTAAGGTAATAGACGTTCTGGCAGCCCATTGTCTGTTGGGAAAACATGCAGAAATTCTCGGAGCTGCTTATAAAAGATGCTACAGGAGCTAGAAGGATGATGAGGAGCAGAGAGAAACCATCAGCTAACGTTTAAGCGACGGCTCCGCTTTGACAGTTCCAACTTTCGGGACCATTTTGTTGGATGGTCTACTTAAAGTAGTCGACGTCAATTTTAGGGATCCAATGAGTGTTATCTGGCAAGTGATACTTATATAGTCAGCACAAACCAAGCGCTTCATATTCACACGGGAGGCTCTAGGCATAGGGATGACCTAGAGTGTATACCAAGCCGCCTCCGAACGGCCGATGGGGTTTTTTTTAGGAGGAGCTTTTGATTTTCATGTCAGAAATACACTCGGAGGGGGTTGACATTCCTAGGCATGCTAAATATAAATTGGAAACACTGTATCAGCGATTGTTTGTTGACAAACCGAATTTCCCCGGCTTTCTCCGCATCATTGCGCTGATTTTTCATTAATTTTCACATATTCTACTCAGCTTGCCGCTCTCATCTCCTTCTCCTTGGTTATTGTTATATTTTTCTGGCTTTTCCTCGTCGCACACAGCCAACGCTATGGGGCTATTTGCGTTGGCTGGCAGACCCTTGCAGCTTCTTGCATTCTACATATAAATATGCACCGTTAATTGTGTGCAAACAGTTTGAAAAGTGTCCTTCGGAGTGAGTATCCTTCTTGTAGAGTACAGTGTGTGTGTGTGCATGTGTGTCATTCAAGCATGCATTTTTCTTGCGATTGTTAGTCTTCAAGCTCGTAGAAATGAGTCTAAACTGTTACATCCTGTTTTTGTTTTTTTTTTTTTGTTTTTTGTGTGTCACTCTTATTTGTACTCTCTCAAGTCCTTTCGGCGCTTTTTGTACGAAGCGCTCGTTTGGTCAGTACTTTGTTGTTGTTTGCTTTTGTACTTTTTTTAAAAACTTTTTTTAATTTTTATTTAATTTTTTGTTTATTTTTATTGTTTTTTTTTAGGTTTTTCTTTTGTCCTCTTTTAATTTTCCTCACATCACGCCTGCACTCCACCGCTCTTTACTTCCATTCATATGTCACTGTGTTGCAAAATTCCCATAGTTTTGTCTAAAACTATTTTGTTTACCGAAAACCTGCATGCAATTTTCTTTCAACTTTTTCGCTCAACTTTTTTTTCCACATTTTTCCTTCTTTTTGTGTTTTTTTTTTTTTTTTGTTCCTTCATTTTGTGTTCCTCACAATTATTCTTTTCCTTCGATATTTACATTCTTTACATATATTTTTTTTCTCGCTGCTCATCCTGCAACATTGTTGTCCTCGCTGTGCCGGCTTGACCTGCTTGTCTATGCTATTTGTTTAGCGTGGAGCGCCCCCTTACTACGCTCACTTCGCTCACTTTGGCCTAATGGCGATGATGTTGCTGATGATATCCTTAATTTGTATCCTTTGGTTGTTTGGAATTGTTCGAGCATTTTATCCGTTTGCCTGCATTGGTTCTTCTTTTGGTTGGAAATGTTAGTAGCATATTGTTTTGTTTTTTTCTATTTTTTTGTTACAGCTTTCTAAACATTTCCTTTGCCTCAATTGTACTTTTTTGTCGCATGCGAGTTTTTTTTTTGGCTAAGTTTGCTTCTGCTCAATTGCAAGCGGCTTTTTGCTATGATGTGGGACGAATTCTTTGTGGAATCGGTGATTTAGGTTTTTTGACTCATTTATTGAGCTCATATATATATACGTGTACACATACATACACATATACAAATCTCCATTGTCGCAGCTCGATTTTATTTGACAAAGAATTGAAAATTAAAAAATAAGAAAAAAAAGAAAAATACTAAAAAAAAATTATTGGTATATTTTTCTGTCCTCATTTCGGCAAAATGAAATTTTCTTTTCTATTATCTCCATATGAGAGCACAAGCTTTTCTTCTAACATTTTCGATCAGACTGAAGATTTGAGTATTATTAGTTGTGGTTATCTTGATGTTTTTCCAGAAGGAAGGGACCTTCTGTTGATACGTGCCCAACGTACCCATACGTATCTCGTGTAAGCGGTCTCTCAATTTCTGCTGCTGTTGGCTTAAAGTACATTTCAGCTTTCGGCAACGTAACTTTCTTTGAGATGACTTCGACGCCTTTTAGGGATGCTTAGGTCTACTAGTTTTAAAGCTTTACCGAACACCGGGCAGGAAGCCTTTCCGGTGACGAGAATGAACTGTTGATCAGTTTAAGGCTCTCCAAAAAGTCGAATTTCGTAATTAATTAAACTTCAAATAGACTAAAGCAACTCAAATTTAATGTGGAATAGAACAGTTAGCTGTCAAAAAGATGTTTTTTTAATTTAATTTAATTTATTTTATTTTACTTTACTTATTTTATTTTTTTTTCAAATTATATTTATTTGTTTAGTTAATTTTTTTTAAACTAATTTAAATTTTTTGTTTGTCATTTGATTTAATTTAATTTTACTTTATTTCTTTTTATTTAATATTTTTTTGCTTTATTCCATTTAAATTCGCTTTTTTATTTCCTTTTATTTTATTTTATTTTATTTCGTTTTCATTTCTAATTTATTCTTTTTTTATTATTTAATTTTTCTATTTTTATTTTTTAATTTAATTTAACTTCACTTAATTTATTTTGTGTAATATTTTTTTTACTTTATTTTGTTTCATATTTTTATATTATATTATTTTTATTAATTTTCCTTAATTTAATTTCTAAATTTTATCGTTATCTTTTCTATTTTATTTTATTTATTTTTTTTTAAATTTTTGTATTAATTAATTTTATTATTTATATCTTTGCACTTATTTTTATTTTTTATTTTATTTAAATTAATTTATTTTGTTAAAATTTTAATATTATTTATTTTTACTTTATTTTGCTTTATATTTTATTACGTTTCATTTATTATTTATTATTTTAGTTTATATTTTATGTAATTTTTTATTTTATTTTTTTTATTTTAATATATATTATTTTTTTCTAACCTAATTAAATTTTTTTGTTTGTCACTTTATTTAATTTAATTTTATTTTATATTTTTTATTTAATATTTTTTTGCTTTATTCATTTTTTCCTTTTGTTTTATTTTATTTCGTTTTCATTTCTAATTAATTTTTTTGTGCTATTTAATTTTTCTATTTTTATTTTTTAATTTAACTTCATTTACTTTGTTTTGTGTCACATTTTTATATTATATTAGTTTTATTTATTTTCATGAATATAATTTCTTTTATTTATTTTTGGAATTTTTGTATTATTTAATTTTTTTATTTATATCTAAGCAATTATTTTTAATTTTTTATTTTATTTAATTTAATTTATTTTGTTATAATTTTTATATTATTTTTTTTTTTATTTTTTATTTTACGTTATATTTTATTTCGTTTCATTTATTATTTATTATTTTAGTTTATATTTTATTTTATTTTTTCATTTTATTTATTTATTTTAATACCATAATTTCATTTATTTTATAATAATTTTCATATCATTTTATTTTACTTTATTTTGCTTTATATTTTATTTCGTTTAATTTATTATTTAATATTTTAATTTATATTTTTTTAACTTATTTTTATTTCATTTTTTCATTTTATTTATTTATTTTAATACCATTTAATTTTTTCTGCTTTTAATTTATTTAGTTTAATACAATTTTATTTTGTTTTCCTTCGGTAAATTATTAAAAATATATTATATATTAATTGCCGGTAAATAGATTTTGTCTTCTCTCTTCAACTTCTTACTTTTGGGTCATCCCACACTGTCCTTTGTCCTGTCCATATATCTCTATAAGTAAGTAAGTGAGCCATCAACAACAACAGCAGCAACAACAGCCGGAAGCGCAGCACAGAAACCACTCAAGTGTTTGGTAAATTGAATTTGCAAAGTCCTTCAAAAATGCATAAGACTAGAGATGCCAATCAGCGGCTGACTGTCTTGGCGGCGGCGGCATTTTTGAGAAAGTATTTTTCGCTTTTGTGCCGACGGTTAATTCAAGTACCAAGGAGGTCAGTGTGTAGGTATTAGTACACACAAGTACACCTACGTACTTAAATCATAAGCAAATAAGTGTAATCCTTGATTGAAATTAAGAGCGGATTTGGGATGTTGTTGCTGTTTTTCTTTCGTTCGTTGTTAACTATACCTTTATGATCTATATAAGAGTATACATATATGTAAGTACGTATATACGTATATACCTATATATACTCGTATATGTATATAAATAATTTCAAATATTTATATGGCTCTATTACACGCTTGAGTTTTATCCTTATTTTTAGTTTTTTTCCGCTCCTCTTTGTTGCTATAATTGCTACTTAGTAGTTGTTGTGCGTTTGGCCTTTGTTGTTGTCATTGTTTGACAAACTCGTATCCTCTTTCCTCATGAGTTTATACGCATTGTTCTCGCACTGTGCAGGCATATAAATAGTTGTAGATTCTGTAGGTTCAGCTTACAAAAAAAGAAAAAAAAAAGCCGAACCAACAAATAATCACAAAAAAGAGGAGATAAAGAAAGCAGTGAATAAAAAGGATAATTACTTTTGCCACAATTATAGGATTACTTTATAGACCAATAATTTTGAAAGCGCTACCGGTGTTTTTTTCCCCCTATTTTGAGAGCGCCTATCCGTTGCAAACAAATTTACATGAAGACATACATATATACACACATACACACATACATATGTCAGTAGAGAATAGTACTCTTTATGAATATAATAGTTTCTTTACATTTTACATATTTTTATACTGTTTTCCTATTTTGTGTAATTTTTTTCTTTCAATTCTTCTCTACTTTTGCTAGCTTTCCTTACGCTATTCTTACCTTTTTGTTGCTACACTAAACAACTTAATTGGTTTGGTTACAAAAGCCAAAATGCGTATGAAAGAATATAATAGTATAGAAGTAGTTGTCAGTTTGGACAGTTCCCTCGGCACACAGGACGAGGGTAGTGCGTTGGAAAGGATTATATCCGAATTGTTGGTGTGGAAGTACTTAAGTGTTTGACGGTATTTTTTCTTTGATAGACATAGTAGCCTCACTTGTTGTTGTTTTGCTGAAAGTTAGTCACTTTCACTACAAAAAATGTTTGCAGCAACGTTGCCTATTTTCATCAAAAAAAGTCAAAAAAATTCTCAAATTCAAAATTCAAAAATTCTTAAAATGTTTAATTTATGAATAAATCAGTGTATACTAGCCACAGCATTAGGGATTACAATATGCAATGTTGCCATTTTTCCTCATAAAAATATGCTTCGTGTTAGTCTCATCAATAATGAAAAGTTTGCTATACGCAACGTTGCCAATTTTATCCAAGAAAAGAAATTTATTGGCTTTTGTCTCATAAATTTTGGAAGTTTACTAGGTGTCTACATTTTCAACTCTGTTTAGGCACTAGATGATATTACAGGTTATAGTCCACAATGTTGCCAATTTTCTTCATAAAAAACATGATTGGCTTTTATCTCGTAAATTCTAAAAGTTTGCTATTTTTAAGTCTGTTTATGCACTGAATAGCATTACAGGTTATTATCCGCAATGCTCCAGTTTTTCTCTATTGTCTACATTTTAAAGTGATTTAAAGTACTTTTTGCAGCAACGTTGTCAATTTTCTTCGTGAGAAAAACATTTAAAAAACTGATTTTTTTTCTCAAACAGAGTCACATAATTTGTAGGCGCCACCGAAGCATTGTAAAACAGAAAATTTCTCGCCATTTTACAGCAACGTTGCCAATTTTCGTTAAATTTTAAGTAACTTGTCTAGAATGGTGGAATTCTGTCACTAGAAGTCGATGGCATAAATTTAATGAAATTGAATTTAAGCCTGGGAAAACGAGAAAAATATAAGTACACTACCTATTTAACCCAACATCTTTAATATTTACTCAGTATAATTCTTTGAGTCCTCCTTGACATGAACGAAAAAGGTAATGGCTCATTAGTTCCACTTGCGATTGACTGTCTCAGAACTTTTCCCGCCTTTAAAAGTTGACCAAAATAGTAGATCGTAGTGACGAGAAACTCAAGGCTACGAAGCCCTGTCAACTTAGGACCCATAAATTTCGGTGTGGCTCCGTGGATTGCAGGCAGCCCATAGTTGTGTTGGCGTGCCATCTACTCTTGAGATATCTGCCCTGAAAGTTTGATGTGTTGAATAGAATGAGTGCAGAACGTGCACACAAGAGGTCACTCTTTACTCGCTGATAAACCATTTCTGCGAGTGCCTGGCGTTTAGCTGATATCTTCCGCGATGGCTAAAGGCTCCATCCTTATAGAAATATGCAGACAAAGGTAGATGGAAGTTAAGAGCAAGAGAGCACAATAAGCTGTTTGTCGTCCATTCCTTAATCTCCTCTTTCGACCAACCAACCAAACCTCAATTCGCTTTGGGTAGCAGTTTAATCCCAACACCTTAATTTTTCAAAGTGCTCATCTTAAGAACCTCGTTTTTGTGTTGTTTCGGACTTCATCAACCTTCAGGTTTCTTTAGTTAGATGTTATCTCAGCTCATTTATTATCCTCTATGTCTCTGGAACGATGTACTCAAATAAGGGGGAAGACAGCCTTTTTCGGCACTGAAGAATGTTCATAGATTCAATTTCAAAACTCCAAATGTCCTCGAATGCTGCTTGATATCTAACGTTTCGAAACAATGAGACAACAACAATGAGCTGTCTCTGTAAGTTGCCTCCTGTATCCTGAATAGCGACTTAGAGCACTGTCGTATGGAAACTGAGCTTCTAGTTATGTGATGCTTATACCATCATCATGGGCACAGATTCCTTTGAAGCCTTCATGAGCTATTCACTGACCTACCCATCTTGCCACAAAAGAGACACTCAAGAGCCTTTAATGCACCAATCAGCGCAAAAAGTTTATGGATTTCGAATAATAAGATCCAGAGCATTTGAAAAAGTGCAGAAGAGACGGAGAGAGCTGCGACAGAATACTTACACCTTAAGAGATATTACAGCAATTAGTTAGAAGTAGAGATGCGACCTCAGTCTGTTTATTTCCTTCAAGTACAACCCCCCGGTCTGTTTTTAAGCTTTGAGCCGCTGGGTGAAAGCGAATAGAGCTCGCAGCTTAAGTTATAATCTATTTTCAAGTAGCTTTTAATCCAACGTTCTGCAAGGTAAATGGGGCCTACAGCAGCAGGTATGAATGGGATCTACTTATTCCGCTAAGGGCTGTATTTATTTTATCGTTCGAATTTCAAAGTGTGTATGCAGTAGCTCGCAGTAGTTCCTCAGGTAAGTAAGGCCGAAGCTTGCTAATACCGAGATCCTAAGTAATAGACAGCCTTGAAATTTTTAGTAATGGCTCGTGACTGGTACTTTCCTGTCTCCGTCTTTAATAACACAACTATTAGTTTCGAATCTACCGGCGGTCTCCGCAGCGAAAGACCTGTTTCTTCAAGCTCTTAGTGTGAAGCTATCAACGAATAGAATATAGTCACATAAGGTTGACTCTATTCCCAAAGGATACATATTTCCAATTCCGTCTGTCCGTTAGAGAACATTCAAAGCATTTCTCAGGCATTTTAATGAAAACTGCACAACCTCCCTCCTTGCGGAGACTTTAAATAACTCTAGCTTACATTCTCTACACCAAAAATCTACCCTCCTCTATACCCATTCTCTAAACCCAGCACACACAATCAACGCAATTGCGCAGTAGATGGAAACACGATCGAAAAATTTCGGCATCTCGACAGCGCCATTGTGAAATATTTTCATGCCACCGACGTTTTGGCAGTCGTTGCACAAGAAATCGCGCCATGGCGCCATTGGTGTATGCCGGCAACTGCAGCACAAAAACAACTATAACAGCAACAACAACGAATCGGCCGGAAGAATGTGTATGGCGCAAGAACACCAAGCGCCATAAACAATGCGGCAAAAGTGCCACCGGCGCGCCAGGTTGCTCCACTTCCATCTTGTTAACACAATTTCTTCGTTCTTCGCCCTCTTCTTTATCGCAAATATTCTACCTTGTCGACGTCTGCATGCCGCATTCGTCCTTTAACTGTCCATAACAAAGTTAAAGCTCAACGAATGCATTGTGGCCGTACAAGGCAGACTGAATCTGAGACCGAGTCTGCAACGCTTCGACGTAATCGATTTGTGCAATGAGGCTGAGCGCAATTCACCAGTTCATCGAGGGTACCGTTGGTGAGGGTGAATGCGGTAGCTGCAGGGGAGAATGTGGGATCTCCGAAATGTGGCGCTAGTATTCATTCTTCAGTGTCGGTGGCGCCTGTTGTTGGCGCGGCATTGTTGATGCGCATGCGCACAGGCGCCGCTTGGCGCAGGGCGGCATTGTTTGATGACCCAACGAACAGTAAAGAAAAGACAATGAAAGACTGCGCGGAAGGAGCTACTAAGCTTGAAAAATAAATTGAAGAAGAAGAAGCATGAAATGAAACAAAAGAGCTCGCGGTATGTAGATTGTGGCGTGAAAAGAGAAGGGGAGACGTAAGAGGCTATGAGTTTCACGTCAGCAACCCTGACAACCAACGTCCGGCGCCACAGCTCCGTTTTCTTGTGCACTCCCTGCGCGCGCTCACAGCTTTTGGCGATTTGTTTGAGCTACTCTCAACTCGCGACGATTGTAAAGATGTCAGTGTGAATCAGAAGTTTCGTATTGTTTTTCTGGTGATTCTTGTCAACGCTGACAATAACCAACGACTTTGTTGCTTTGACAATGACGAGTACGCGGATCGAAGGAGTGAGTGAGTTTGGTTGGTTGGCAATCTCCTCTGCCCATAGAAGTTTTTGATTTTGGCTTTAAGAATTGACTGAATATCTTTATCCTTAGCCGAGCGTTGGATTTTGTTGTTGTTGCTTTTGTAGTTGACGGCTTAGAGCAAATACTGAGCTGTACTAATGTGGCTCTTTAAGGGCGGACTCTAAATTTGGTTTGAGAACTTCAATTGGGTTCTCAATGTTGAGATAAGCTCTATGTAGGAGCTCTCGGCTTGAAGTCGCATCGAAGTTTCCACCACGTAGAAGTCAGGAACGCCACTGGGTGCCGAGCGGAGCCTTCTTTCAGCTCTTTCCTTCAAATTTGCATCGTAGAATACACCCTAAGCTCCAACTCGGCGAGGTATTGAAGTAATGTTGGTTTGGAATAGGTCTCTCGGCAGCGCATAGTAGATTGTGCTCAAGGGAACCACTGGACTGAACTCTGAACAGAAAGTGTTCTACGCTATTTCCCTTAAGCTCACACCGAGAAAGTCACATTGAGCTACAGTCTTGGAAAGTACTAAGACAATGTCGACTTAAAGTCAGCCTCTCAGCATTACATAATGCTCTGGGACACCGAACAATGAATACTGATGGCCCTTTCATTTCGGCCTTTCCCTTGGAGTATACATAACTTTGCCCTTGTGAGTCCATTCCCTGTGTTCTTTAAATATATGGTTAGGATTAAGAAAATCGGAGTCTCTGGGTTTGCTCGATGGAGTTAAGGGAAAGCTTTCATGATCTAAAGCAGTCTTCTTAAGATTTATTTAAAGACAAATGCCCGGGAATGCTCAAATCTTCACCTGGAATTGGATCTGGCACAGGGAGGCCTTACGCACGTTCTAACTAATTGGAGAGATTGTTTGTAAAAACAAGGACTTTCCTAGGCTATCAGCGGTCGAGAGGGTACTGTAGGGGCATTGCCGGATGGGACACTTGTGAACCACTTGGATGCATTAATTTGCCGAAAGAGTGGTCTCGCTTCCAGCGAACACCAGAATTCACAAACATGAACGTCTTTGTCTGGAGGCTTAGTAAGCTAGGACGGAATTGGTAAAATCTACCTCTCCCGGGAATTCTCGGGACTTTGACAATTTTCAAGCTATTCCAATTGCGTTTTTGTCACGCGATGGATAATATCTTGGGAGCAATTCGGGATTAAAATCTTTTCCTCAAATGGTTTCTCCGCACTTCGTTAGTGATCGGACCACAAGAGTAATTTTACTTCGAGCAACTACTGGTTTTCGTAAAAGCGGACGTCTTGTGGAACAAAGTTTTAGTAGACGGAAACGGTAAAATCTGCACCTTCCAGGATTCTCAGTATGGGCAATGAGCAAACGATCTTCAGAACGGTATTTGTGTGAAACTTGTGGGTACTGGTTAACTCCGAACTAAACGGTATAAGGACAACCTGATTATTACTAATGACGAATATACACCGGATCTTTACTCGGTGGTGGAGGTCAACCCACTAGCATTGCATAGAGCTCTAGCGTCTGAGATGTAAGATTTCATACCCACCAAGCCAAGAAAAATCTTGGCAAAACTCAGCCGTTCTCCATCCTTCCACCTGCAGGACTCTCACACACAAACCAAAAACAAAAAAAAACTCTTCAATTAGTTAAAACAAGCCTACGAACGCCTGCAACTCGACAATAAAGAGGAGGAACCGAGCCAACCAATCTACTGGCGCCACCACCAGAGACAAGCACAGGAAAAAAAATCAAAGATCATCATTTTTTCCCTCGTTTGAGACTCGTACATACATAGCTACAGAACAAGACACCACCACCGCCCAACCGCGTCTGGCCTCCTTACCACGCTTGAGTTGCAAACTTTTTGATCGATGGCGCGGCAATTGGCGCATCGTGACGGCTGGTTGGCGCGCATGCTCACCACACAATCAACAACAGTGGCAGTGGTCGCAATGGATCATTCGTTGTGTAGCAAATCGAAGCGCATAGCGAAGCTCAGCTTACTTAGCCCTCGCCCCCTACAACGTCTTGCCAGCCAGCCAGCCACCTCAGCGAGGTATACACAGAGAGCGAGAAAAAAATTAAAAACAAAAACTTCCTTACTTATTGCCATGGTATCGGCCTCTACACGCTGTCTTTGCCATATTGTTGTTGCTCTTGTTGTTGTCGGCGGCGCCTTTAATTGGCATTTTGTGGCTGAGCTCAGACAAAACACGACAAGACAGGCGGCTGACTGAATTTTTCGGACGTTGCGGTTGATATTTTTGGCTGTGCGGATTGGTTTGTAGTCTATGCGATTGGCTCTGAAAGGCTGTAAAGTCGCGAGTTGGTGTATGTGTGTGTGTGTGCGTGTGAGTGACTCTGTGCGACTCAAGCTTCGTTCTTTTGGCTGTGAACCCTTTTTGCTCGGCTTCCTTTTCCTTTTGTACGCGACTTTTTTTTCCCCGACTGTGGTAAAGTTCTGCTGCCGCATCGAACATTCGCTTGATCGGTTGCTGATCATTTGGGTTTTACGGACTGTGCGTTGAGCGTTGCGCGTTGACAGCCGCGGCTGCCAAACATTGCGTCGTTTGCGGCGTCTCAACGCCGTTCGGGTTTGATCACTCTTGAGACATGGAGATCATGTGCGCTTCGAGTTGCACCACCGTTTATAAGCGCAGTGTTGTTGTTGTTGCGCTTATTATTATTATTGTTGTTGTTGTTATTGCAGTTATTGTTAGCGCTATTTTGTTGTTCGGGTTGTTCAATGGTGCTCACCGTTTATCAGTCTTGTCGATCGCATCGTTGGGCGCGCTTATCTGATGTTAATTTCTCGGATAATCGCATCATTATTGCGCACAGGCGCGCGCATACAGGAGGCATTTGCCTCCGCAGTTGCCGGCTGCTATTCCACTGTACCAGCCGAGTTAGGCTGCGCCGCTTGTTGAGTTGAGTGAGCGCGACTGGAGCGCTCAAGTCGAATTGTCGTCACACTGCAAGCCATAATAAGATCGACTGTGCTTCCGCTCCCTCCGCTGGTGCGTCTCTCAGTTCATCTCATGCGCTGTTGTCCGTCCGTTTGTCTCACCATTACCGGCGCACTCCTCGTCCGTCCGTTCTCGCTCGCTCATTAGTTCCTTACCTTTTTCTTTTCGTGGTTTTGTTTTTCGGGTCGCAAGGGTTCTTTCGTCTTTCACGTCATGCTGTGTGACATTTGTTCAATGCGCCACATTTATATTTATATCCGCAGTCGGCATTTATTTGCTTCAACGATTTGTTTATTGGCTTGTTCGGCATTTTGGGCTCTGGATTTTTTTTCGTTCGTCTCCTTTGTTTTTTGTTCTTTCTTTTGGCCAAATGCTTAACGTGCTTACACACAGCGCCACTGACATATGTCCTCGCCACACCGATGTTGGCCAAGCAAGCACAGCTTAACTGTTTTGCTACCACAAGCTGCCTCTTGCGCTGGCTCGCTGCCTTGCTGGCTTCTCAGCTCTGGCTGTCTATACGCCTTTAGCTGCTTATTTGCTTTATTAGTTGTCTGTTTTGTGCCTTTGGCCTCTGTTTAACCCGCTGATTACATGCCTATCTGGCATTCACAATCGCTGTTAATTAATTCTTCTGTTGTTTGTTGAGGGACAAGTGGTTTTGTTATAGCCTCAGTGAGCGGCAGCAAGCCATAGCATTGTCACCTCGGTAGCGCCACCTTGACTGGGTTCAAACAAAAAAAAGGGTGCAACATGCATTCCAAGACGACAAGTGCTGCTGCTGGCGATGGTTTGTGGGTGAAAAAAGTGTTATGTCTTCGTGGGACGAGCTCCATGTTAAATGAGGCTACTTTCTAATTGTTGGAGAGTGCAGATGGAAGGTGGAGTTTTTTTTTGTTTGTAATGTCTGGCAGATGGTTGCTGCGAGTGAGTTGATAAGAGGAGGGAGATATAAATGCGGAGGATGATGACTTCGGAAGTTTTAGAGAGCAAGGAGCAACGCAGAACCTACATCCAAGCCCAAGTAAACACCGGGGGGGATAGTCGTTAGTCTTCTAGTATATTCCTCTGATCAGAGGACCGTGCGAAGGTGCTGCTTTCTGTTCGTTGAAGCCCTCCATTGATACCGGTACCTACTTCTAGCTTCGAAGTTCCAGATATTAAGGTAGTCTATTACTCCGGTGGACCATTTTAAATTCCCCTTATCAAAATATCGTAGGCGAAGTTGTTTGTCTGGCGGGAGCTCTCAAAACGCAGCAGATTCAGGTCATAGAATTGCTGTAATTAAGTTAGCGTTGGCCATACCAAGCCGAGGTGTCTATTGAATTAAGGAAGTTAACATTTCCTCTGCTCGCCAGTAGTTCATGTGGCTTCTGGACATACTTTTGTTAAAGAATGTTTAACTCCCTTTCCGATTGCGTCGAATGAACTCACGATCAGTGCATGGGATCATATAAGATCATAGTAGTTGGACATCCTTTTGGTTCTTAGTTCGAGCCAAGAAAGCTGGTCTCATACGGGAATGTGTGTGATACCAAAGCTTCACTGACACAGTGTTTAAAAAGTGTGCCGAGGTTAGTCACTTGAACTCTCCGAACGTGTGGTGATCAAATGGCAGGCTAGAGTTGATTTCTTGTTCTTAGATGAGAGCTTGAAGGTCTACCTAAGGGTGAAGGGCTTCCTTGCACCTTGAGGTTTGGTGTTGGATGGCGTCAACTCTAGATCTAAACTTGTTCCGAACGTGGCAAGCCATCAATTGTCCGTAAGTTTGGTTCTCTAGCTAGTTTTTGAGGTATCTTAGTGGTTAGGTTCTCAAATTACCTGGAGGTTGTAGAGAGGATATGAAACAGTCTGCTAGGGCTAGTATGAAATGTTCCTGCCATGAGCTCTCCACGAGGTTAGCTCTTTTATAAGATTCTCTTGAGTATACGCGATGACCAGAGAATCAACTTTAACGGGAGAGGATTGATTTAAAGAGGTTCGGGGAAAGCTTACAGGGTTTCCAAGATTCTGAGAATCGATTTTGCCAACGCTTCTGTAGAGTTCATGCACATGTATATCGGAAGTAGATTAGACTTTCACGAGTCTCTTTATGTTTCTTTCTATAATCATATCCTCTTGGGTACTCGTAATGACCAAAAGTAGACAGAGGGATTGCTTAGTTGAAGAGACTCAGGGAAGGGGTTTCGAAGTTAAAGAACTTGAAAGCATCTAGGTTCTTTCACCCCGTGTGAATCCTTAGCACTGCTGTCGAGTTCGTTCGATGGACCAAAAGCACTCACTTACGTATTTCCCAATCGAAAAGCTTCGCCTACTGGTTCAACTGGGCACTCTCGTCTGGGCCTTTGTTGTTTTGCTGTTCTCTTTCACTTATTCTGAAGTTTACCTTTGTAAGGTGAGAACTTCTGGTGTTTACCACATAATATTATTGTACAACAACTGCTATTAGTTTACCTCCTAAAACTTGGGCAAGACCTTTTGTCTTATACTTCTAGTCTAACTCCTCGCAGGGAGGTGCCATCAAATTTAGTTAAAAAATAGTTTACTGCAACTTCAAGAGTAATATTGTGGAAATCGCTAGCTTCTGAACATTGAGCTCACCTTTTAGTCTTCTATCCAACGGCTTCCTTTCATCTATCACTTTCTTCCTCTCCACATCGCTTCAATTCTCCAACACTCGCCATCATTATCAGCTATTTGTCTGCGACCCTTGAAGCGAGAGTTAATATTTTAAAAAGTTGTCAAAATATTTTCATTCAATTTGAAGTACTTAATGGGAAATTTAATTTCCTTTCCCGCACACACCACCGCTCGCTTTACAACGTACAACAACTACCACCCCCTCACAAGCAGAGGCGCAGCTGGTTGAACAATTTACTACATTTATTGAGTATCCACACATAAAAAAAGCGATGAACCCCGCTACCGCGAGTGGACGACCGAGCCGAAGCATTCGTAAGCGTAAAAGCAATTTTCGACAATTTTCGGTGATTGTCTAATTTCTCCAGTGATTTATGGCCACAAAACATAACGTGTAGTAAAGTGTGTGCCTAAGGCGAGCGTGTCGCAGTGTAACCCCTTAAAACTAAACGCGCTTACCCTCGTGGTAAGGCCATAAGTACCGGTTGACTGTCTGCTCTATAAATTCACATTCTTTGTTGTTGTTGTTGGTGTCGCAATTGAACGCTTTGTTTGGACACACTTTGATGCGTGGCGTCGCAGCGTCTCACTTTAATTGTTGGCAATAAAATTTATGACCTACAAATAATAGCAAGTCTATAATGGCAAGAGCAGGAGTCTACAGTGCTCGGCGGACGATAAGCGGGTGTGGAAGATGAGAAAGTCGTTTATGTTTGTTCAGCAGAAGGATGATATGATGCTATGATGTGACTTGCTAGCTGCGAGTGCTGAAGATCTAGCAATAATGTGCTCATGAAGCTCCTCGAGCTCGTTAGTTTAAAGCGGAGCAGCTGTGAGTTAAGTTCACTGTCAAGGGCTGCCAGTTTAGGTGACACATTGAGACGAGTTTTTAGACAGACTTCGGTGGCAAGCATGCAGTGCAGGTTTCGGGAGTAGAAGAGTCACATTAAGAGGAGATGATGAAATCGTCGTAAGGTAGTGTATTTATGTACGATTGTGAGCGGAGAAACCGAGTCGTTCGAACGTAAGTTTTAAGGTTAGCGTTCTGGGAACTGCGGTCATATTGATGTCATAGGGGTCAATTATCGAGCGCACAGCCGAAAATTTAGTTTCGAAAATAGAAATAAGTTAGAGCTGGAGTTCAAATCACCGACTAAGGATGCATTCTATGCTTTAACCTTTCGAAATTTGAAACGTTTTACGCTTTCTAGGCCGAGGGGCATCAGAAGATAAGCTCCTGGAGTACTGTCAACAGCCGTTCAGGGACGTTACGGAGTTTTTCTTAAGGAAATACGAGATGTAAAAACAACCACAACGGAGGTGGAGTCGGGGATACAAATGTAGACTCAAATGTAATGAACGGAACTCTACTAATATGAAGTCTAGGGTTAAAATAAAGCTAGAGAGCTTTAAGTTCGGAGCTCGAAGTTAAGATTTATAAGGTACTAACAAGGAACATTAAGTTATTGCTACTATAGACTTAAGCCACGTTATCCGCAATAGACTTCGAAGCTGCTAGCTCCGGTTTTAAATTTACTCCAACCGAACCGGAGTCGAGATGGAGTCTTGAAATCAAACAGAAGACTCTACCTTTTGGAGCCAAAAATAAGTTCGCTTATCTAAGAAGATGTCTGAGTCCAGCGCACCAAATAAATTATTTAACGAAAGCAGAGACGAAACTGGCACAGAGGTTCAACATGACTATCATTTCTCTATAGCAAGAAGTTCGCTGTCTTTGGAAGGAGCACTATTCCCCATGTGGTAGTCTGGAGGTGGAGTCCCAATCAGATTTTTGCTTCCTCGGAATCGGATCCGGAGGAGGATATGCAAAATCAAACAGATATTTTGAGCTTACCCAACCGACGCTACTAGCATCTAGTACCTATGCGAAGGAGCTAATCAAGAGGCGGAGAGGAGTGGCAATCTCTTATGGCACGTTCCAACTACCAAGATCCGAATCGAGTCGGGTGGAGGTAAAATCAATCAGATAGCTCGATCTAATGCCACTGCATTTAGACTATGCAGGAGACGGAGGTGAGTGGCTGTCCCTGATGTCACTTTCCAACTATCAAGACGCGACTTGAGGAATTGAGTGTGCGCTCGTGGTATAAGGCCAGTGAGAAGACCCCATATACCCACACTCGAAATAAAAGTTCCCGCACAACCCTATCCAGCAAGTGGCGGCTCAAGTGTGAGTAACAATACCAAGCTCTTTGTTTATCATTAACAGCCGGCACTTTAAAAACTCATATCTACCATAAAATACC
Organism: Ceratitis rosa; assembly: GCA_037013455.1. Taxonomy (NCBI): domain Eukaryota; kingdom Metazoa; phylum Arthropoda; class Insecta; order Diptera; family Tephritidae; genus Ceratitis; species Ceratitis rosa. The sequence goes on along the minus strand of JAWMAG010000409.1, from coordinate 143,568 downwards.
TCCGCTGCATAACTACTCAGGACACACACTCTCCCACTTCCCACCATCCATTCTATCATCTTCGCATGTCTCGTCTCGCCCAACGGAAGTAGCAAATTCGCAACTTGTATTTCCGCCAACGCGTGACGCGTGTACGCCTAACACAAAGCGCGTAGCAGCTGACGTTGAACATGACTGGACATGAACTTATACACATATATATGTATGTAGATAGACATAGACGCAGATAGCCATAGACGCCGTCAACAGTCGTCAACTTCCGTACGCGCGTCTCAATTTCCGTTGAATCACTGCGGATAGGAAACGCATTTTAAGTGCGTGTGCACACACATGGGTCTCTTCTCTTTCCCTCGTCTTTTTTGTTGCCAACAAACTCACTTTGGTGGCAATTAGCACCCGCTCGAGTGTGTCATCAGCCACTTGTGTGGAGTTGATGTGAGTTGATATCTTTAGGATATAAGTAATTGTGTCTAAATTTATGGTTTACTTTGTGGTGGCTTAGTGCAACTACGCATGGGACGGAGGAATTTTGGAGCGCTTGGAAAGAAGACTGATACCAGAGTACAAAACAGAGGAGTCGGTTGGTGCTTAGATTGGGAACTACCTAACCGTACATGGCTTAGTTCCTTAGATCAGGCGAAGGTTGTTGCTATTAAGGAAATGCTGGATCAAAAGCTTTGGTCGGTGGCTTGTGTGTATTGTCCTTGTAGTCGACTTACTGCGCTGGGTCACAGCGGAGTGCTGAGAGCTGCCCTCTGTCAAAATGAGATCTGCTTCTGAACGGGTCGAACAGTGCTGGTTTTTCATTTCCAGAGTGATTGTTGTGAGATTCTTCTAGCACGAGGTGGTCCAGTAAAGGTCAGAAAAGCTTCTTGCTATTCTTAAATAAAATATCGCACACATAGCGGAGTACCGACTGGACATCATTCGATAGGTATTCACACAGTGAGGATTGGGATTTCATCGGCTCCCTATTAACAAAGTTGGTTGGAGGCAAAGATGTACGTTCTTTTGAATCGACTTGCCTCTGCAAGTCTATTACTGAAAGTTCATGGATCCCATACGCATGGAAAAGCTCATAGCTGGTTTGAAATTCAAGTCAACTCCAACAAACAGTCGAGGAAGTCTCTGTTAACCAGCTGTCTCTCCGACCTTTTGCAACTCTCACCGACTAAATCTATAGCAGCCATTTTCACCAGCTGAAAAAGCTACTAGATCTAAATATCGATCTTACCTCTTTGCATCAGCTGACCCACCCTTTCTCATTAGCCCGAACTCGTCGAAACAGCTCGCTTACTACACCTGCTGTAAATGTCCTCGGTAAGGTCGAGGACAGGGTTAACCAGCTGATTTAATAATATCTCAACAACAACAACTAAAGAGCCCAACCGAAGCTTCCCATCGACACCGATCAATACCGAGAGCGGTATAACAACTCTGAGGTGCAGAATTTTAGGACGGTTTTAGACAAAACTGTGTAACACCATGTGGAGGGTCGGGTGGTTGATTATTGACAAGATCAGTATCCAAAATTATAGAAAATTTATTTTATAATAATTTTTTTTTCTATTTGCGCTCACCTCTCCGCAGGGAATGCCATGCTCTCCGAGCTGATATGACTTAAAGACCGCTCATAAAAAACCATCAGCCGTTCGGAGGCGGCTTGGGATGAACTGTAGGTCACTCCATTTGTTGAAAAAAACATCAAGACGCACAACATAAATGGAAGGAAGAGCTCGACCAAAGATCGGCTTATACTTATAAGTATATATGTAGAAAGAGAGAGAGAGAGAGAGAGAGGGAGAGAGAGGGAGAGATAGAGAGAGAGAGAGAGAGAGAGGGGGGGAGAGAGAGAGAGAGAGAGAGAGAGGGAAAGAGAGATAGAGTGACTGCAAAGCTTTGGGACACTTTTCATATGTCATCTACAGCTAGCGCTCACATTGGTGAGATTTTGAGCTCTGCTTCTTCTTCTAAAGCAGTTCGTTTTGAAAACCATCTGATAAAGAATGCATGCTATTTAGTTCGCTCGAGCAGGCAACGGAAGAGAGGATCAGCTGAGTTTGATCTTGACATTAAATATTTCCTCCTTTTTGGCGACTAATCCTCATATGGAAAATCGAGCGTAAATAAATAAATATTTTTAAATGATTTTGTATGCATATACATATGTATGTATGTATGTATATTTGAGGACTTCTACGAGTGCGTACATATGTAGGTATATATGTATATCTGTCACTCTCTCCCTTCGAGTTCAATGCAATTTCGGAGAATGCGTTATTCAATCACGTCATTAAGATGTCAATTGTCAGTTGGGCGGCGCAGATGTGTGCCCTTGAAAACCGTGAAATAATGAAAAAACAATGAGCAGCAATATACGGAAAACAAAGAAACAAATATACATATATATTTATATACATACATACATACATACATATACAAAATACATATAGCAATAAATACAGGCAATGCACCCACACACAGGGAGTGAGAGAGAGAGTGAAAGATATAGAGGTAGGCAGGAAGGTATGCATTACCTTCATACATACATATGTATATGTATGTACATATGTATGTTTGCGCATGTATGCATGTGCATAAACGGTTGAATAGGCAAACAAATGTAGGCGATTATATGAACGCACATATGTACATACATACATTCAATTGTATATTGTATATTTAAGCAATTTAGTAAAGTAATCGATACAAACAATAGAAGATTAATGACAAACACCCAAACATATATACATACATATGTATGTACATACATACGTGTACAAAGTGAAGTGCGGTGATATTGGAAATCACCGGCGATCACCAGTGTAAGAAGAAGAGGAAGAAAAAAAAACAACAAACAATAACAACAAAAGCGTAAAGGTACAATTACTTTAATATACTACAATCATTGTTTGAATGTTTATGTGTATATGTATGTATGTATGTATGTATGTATGTATGTACGTACTCAGTGCTACAGAGTGTACAACAATAAAATTGGAAAATTTTTGATTTTTTTTTTGCTGAAAAACAAAAACAAAAAAATATCGATTTCATGCGATTTATGTACAAACATGTATACATATGTTTTCATATGTACATACATACATATATACGTGTATGTATGTAGGGCAGATACTTTTCAAATGTCTATTTAGAGCAAAAAGAACGAAAATTTCTATTCTTCTTTGAATTTTTTTTTTATTTTCTTTTTCCCCTTTTCCGCTTCATTACAATTATTATCAATGTTGTACACACGAAGTGGGACAAAATCATCCAATTTTTGTGTGGCAGGGCAGTGATATTGATAGGTATATGTACGTGGGGTTTAACAAAAGTTCGGTAAGCTGACCAGAAAAAAAAAAAACAAAAAAATTCTTTTTGTATTTCTTCATTATCTTTGTCCTTTTTTATCTTCTCTACATAATCGCCATTGATTTCAATGCATTTCTTAAGACCATACAGTCTTGGCCAAAAGTTTTAGGCACCCCACTAAAATACAAGTATTCTCAAATGTGGCTATCAAAGTTACTACTTCTTTTTGGGTGTGTTACCACTTTTGGGTGTTTAACTGTTGATTAAACGAATAAATTGTGTAATATTAAAAGTCATAGCACTCTGGGTAAGCTAAACCTAAAAATTGTCATTTTAAAGAAATTCATAAAAAAATTTAAAAGTGAAAGTGAAAGTGTAAATTACATTTAGTAAAAAGTTACCAATCTTATAAGAACAGTTCATATTTACCGAAATGCCTAAAAAAAAGGAAATTAGTTACGATGATAAAGTTAGAATTCAAGTTCTAAGTGAAGAAGGTAAGTCTCAGGTTGAGTTTGCCAATTTGGTGGGATGGTCGCGGTGCGCGGTCCAATGTGCTATCAGGCGATTTGTGGAGACGAAATCCCACAATAATAAATCAAAAAGTAGAAAAAAGAGTTTAACCAGTAAACGGGAAGACCGAATACTTATACGCGAGTCTCTCAAGGATCGCAAAAAATCGTCTTCTGGCCTTGCAGCTGCCCTTTCGGCTGAATTTAGTAAACCAGTTAGTGCTGGAACAGCTAGAAGAAGACTTCTGGAAGCAGTTTTAAAGGGATATAAAGCCCGAAAGAAGCCGTGACTCTCAGAAAAGTATAGGAAAAATCGTTTCGAATGGGTTCGCCGATACAAACATTTCACGGAAGAAGATTGGTCGAATGTTCTGTGGTCTGACGGATCAAACTTCGAGGTAAGCTTAGCTAAGATCGCCTTAAAGTATTAACAGCCATAGCTTCTTACCCTAGAGCAATTTTGAAGACATAACACAAATCTTATGAAAACAATACTTTTTTCTTTTCTACAGATATTTGGAACAGCTGGTGTGACGTTCGTGAGGCGACGTGTTGGGGAAGAATATCATCCAGATTGCGTGGTACCCACTGTTAAGCATGATCGTTTGCGAGGGTCGCATGGATAGTCAAAAGTATATAAATCTATTAGAAGCTGTTCTTCTGCCTTCGTTAACGCACATTTTCGGCGATACTAATTTAGACGGGGTTCAATTTCAGCAAGACAATGCTCTTTGTCACAAATCAGCGACTACGATGGTTGGTCATTTCTTGTATCAATCGTGGGTCTTCGTAAATTTTGGACTTCATCAGAGCTACAGTGACGTCATCAGTGGAAGATTTTGGTCGATCTTCTCGGGGCTCGTCCTCTAGGGAAAAATGTACGGTTTGGAATCTTTGGAACCACTTAGAAATAGTCTTTAAGGACGGTGCAATCGTTCCATATGAAATTTGGCATTCACTGAATATTTATATTGGCTGTAAATTATGCCGAAATCCGAAAAGAATCACATGGTGAATTTCTGTTTGTGTTGGTGGTGGAATTTCGTCTGACCTATTCTCAGTTATCTTGCCTAGCCGATTGTTTCTCAAATTTGAAAAGAAGACTAATAAAGAAATTGCAAAGAATTTGGTATTTTTAAATTTAACAAAAATAAATTGAAAGCCACCAACTGAGCGAACTTTTGTTAATCTCCTCGTATATATATGGAATAAAAGGAAGCAGTGTGAAAGGTTTAGCAGCAGCTTGTTGTTGTTGTTATTTTAGTGATATTGTTTTCGAAGAAAAATTGCAGCTGTAAGTAATATACTATTTACATACATACATACATATTTTTAGAAATGTTTTAGATATTTTTTATATGAAAAATATATTGAAATCTTATTTTCTCGATTTCTTTGGCTACTTTTTTGCTATTAATGTCACTTTTGAATATTTTTTTTTTTTAAATCTAAAATTTGGTAATTAATCTCTTCTGCAACACTTTTAGTTTGAAGAAAAATTTGTTGTAAATTTTTTTTGTACATATGGACATACAGCTATATCGTGGTTTTTCTTGCCTTTCCTGCGAAATAATCGCTCGAAAGTTTCTTTTATATTATGACCATGAGAATATTCTGGTCCCAGCGCAGCAATTGATACTCTTCCATCTTGAGTTGAGCAGCTGTGTTGGTTATGTTTGTTATAGTGAAGTTTCCTTCCTGGCAAGTTCGTCCATCATCTCGTTACCCGTCTTCAAGCACACTTCCCTCTGCACCTGCCTCCCACTACTATTTCGATTGCTTCTAAAATAGTTGAAATAGTTGTGGCGCCGGAACGTTTACTTCCTTCAGCGCCTTCCTCGACCTCAACCACAACTAGATTGCATGGAAAAGAAATAGTTGTGGTATTCCAGGAATTCGGTATTTGTATCACGGTCCTTGAAGGAGACAACTGCGGATGAGGCGAATTAAATCCAGCAGCTTGGATATTAAGAAGTTACATTTCTCTTGTGAAAGGTCCATAGCTTTCTTTAAAATAAATGTTTCGGCTGTTTGCTTTGAAGTACACTTTAACTGATCGTTTTGGCCGGAATGTGCTTTTGTTCGATACTTTGAATTAAAGCAAAGAAATAGTAGGAACAACTGTTCAAGGGAGTACTGTTAGATAAAGCAAAATTATCCAATCCTTATAACAGCAATCTCACAATCTTGTTAGCTCTCAATTTTGCTGAAGCGACTCTAGGCCGAGCTCTTTTCCCCGGTTTTTGGTGGGCTTCTTATTATATTTCCAAGTTTTTTATAAGACACCTCCGAACGGGCTATGGATTTGTATGAAGAGCTTTTATTTCACATCAGAAATAAACTCAGAGGTCTTGTCATTTTCTGCCGAAGTGCAACCGCAATTGCACCTTCGAACCTTCCTTGTGTTTGTTGACGGCCGTCCTTCGATACACAGAGACGGGTGCGTATCTTCGCTGCGACAATATAGTGATCAGAGTCGATATTAGGGCCTCGGAACGTACGCACCTCTATAACACTGGATACATGTTTTCCATCAATCACAACATGATCGATTTGGTTGAGAGTTTTTCAATTTGAGATAGCCAAGTAGCTTGGTGATTTCTTTGTGCTGGAATCTAGTGCTACAGACAACCCGGGCCACGGCGAAGTCGATCCGCCTCAGCCCATTTGGGGATGTTTCGTCGTGGAGGTTGAATTTTCCGACTGTTGTTCCAAAAATATCTTCTTTGCCCATCCTAACGTTGAATACTCCAAGCACAATTTTGACCTCGTGGCGGTAGAAGCGCTCATAACTTCGTTCGAGGCGCTCGTGAAAGGCATCCTTGGTCAGTGGTGTTGTTTTGTTGCGAATTGTGGCGAGACGTTCATCCACCGGAGTGAATACCAGTACTCGGCGACGGAGTCTCTCTCCCACCACGAATCCGACAACAAATTTGCGCTCCTTTATATGGCTGTTGTAGTAAATTTCAAAAGGACTCACTTTCTTCCCCTTGGACGGCAGTGATGTCAGCCTTTAATTTTCTGAGGACATCAACCAGCTGGGGAGTGGCACTTTCCCAATTAAGGGACCGGACATTTCAGGTGAATGCCCTCAAACCGTAATCCTGAAAACATTTGCGGGGGTCGTCATCAAAATTTTTCAAAGGCTTTTGTTTTTCATGTAATGGGTCCCAAGCTCTACCGCATGGGATTCACCTTCTCACTTTAGCTCGCCTCTAAACGGATCAGGGGATACTTGGTCTAAGACCGGAAGTCGTGAGCTGCTTGAACCATATGCAAAAGAAACGTTTCTGGCCACTCCCAGGTGAATGGCAGTCAAAAACTTTCCTCACTTGCGTGAACTTCTACACATGGCCCCATCCCCCAACTCTGTTAACTACCTCGATGTAATTCTTGATAAAACAAACAACTTGACTGGAGAGAACATGTTGTATGCAAGGCCAGTAAAGCGCTCCGAATTTGGAATAACTGCAGAAGAACTATTGCGAAATAGGGGGGCTCCGACCCCATATGTTTCATTGATTTTACATGGGTGTCGTAGTACCCATACTAACATATGGAGCACTAGTAGTGAAGAATGGACCGAAAGCGAGCTCATCGTGACAATGAGGATATCCATAACTATAAAGATGGGTATGAGGTAGGTACAAGAGCAGGGTTCCTTTGTGACCACGCCAATGACCAAGGTAGCTTCAAACTTAATATCTACTACTCTGTACTCCAAGCAGAGTTTGTGGATATTACTGAAAGTTCCAAATGTGCAACCACTTTAATGGGAAAGTCTATAGAGTTTCTGGACAGTCAAGAGGCAATTAAGTGCGTCAACACAAAGTGTAAATGCGTTAGAACATGCAAAAAGGCAATAAACAGACTATTGAGCTAGCTCCAGCTAACGCCGCTGGCGATGCTGTAACCAACGACTGTCTCCGAGCTTCAGAGCTTTCATATATTCTAAAACAGGGGATCTTAGAGGAATACTTAACGTCTAAGAATTCTACCAACGCGGGACATGCCAATAATATCTTGCGGGTAGCGTGAAAAGTAGACAGATCATAGAGGACACGCACAGGGCATGACAAACCAATGGAATACTACACTTGCGAGAGTCCGGCCCTCAAACAATTGAGAGCTCACAGCATCCACGATGCTTCCAGTTCCACCTTCATGGAGGTGGACACGCATGGTTGGAAGAAACCTAGGCAATAAATACATATGAATTAGAGTCTAGTTGGTATACACGGGAGAGCACAATGAGCCTGCTCAATGGCATAAGTTCGTTGACTGACCGCCAGTTCCCCAACATCTCTCTTTCAACCAACTGATAAAGCGCTGAAACGATTTTCGGTCGAGCTTCTCCACCAATTTGTGGTGTGCATCTTGATGTTTTTTCCAACAAATAAAGGCACTTACAGTTTATTCTAAGCCGCTTCCGAACGGCATATGGATTTTTATGAGGAGCATGTCATATATAATATATAATACTTGGAGGGGTAGACAATCTCTGCCGAGGGGCGACCGCAATTTATTCTAAATAATAATACAAGTTAAGGAGCACCAGCCTCGCATGGCGTGTGTCGTTTCATCTGTATTTCAAAGAATATCCTTAGGTTTCTTAAAGCTTTTCATACGCCTTTCTATGCAGAACTTCCTACAAATGCACGCCATGAAAGCGTAAATGAAAAGAGATGCGCGCGCACACATCACATTACCCTACTCAAAGACCTGCTTTGAGACATGTACTTCCTTGAGTCTTCAGCGCTCACTTTCTTCCGTTCTTTTTTTAGTGACAGCCATCCATGACTTGCACAATGCGAGATTAGCCTGACATTTAGCTGTCAAACTACGCATTTACATAATTAGATCTTTTTAGACAACCGGAGAGCGGAGGAGAGGAAGAAAGCAGAGTAGTCTAACACTAGGCGGACGGACAAAGACTACCGCCGCGCGACAATAGCTGCTTAATGCTAATTAAGTGTCTTACAAAACGGCGTAGGAACCTCCTTCAAACCGCCATCAACTGAGGTAAATTGAAGATTTCATTTCACTAAAATACAAATGTGTTGAGCATGTCGGCCGACTTGACGCTGGTGACACGAGTGCTTCAGCATGAATGCGCAGGATAAAGGTGGAGCCGACAGAAAGAAAAGGCTTTCAAGTAGCCGTGCCGCGTCGCGCCGTGCCGTGCCGTTTAGTGAAGTGATGACAATAAAAAGCGACATTCACAACTGACGACAGTGGCGGCGAATTGGCGGTGAGCAATGTTGGTGGAAGGCAAAGAAGCAAAGAAGAAGAAACTCGTTAAAAATCGCTGAAAATTAAATGAAATTAAATCACTGATAAAGACATCAAAACAAAAAAAAAAAACTGAAAGAAGCAATCGCTCAAACTTCCTTCCACAGCGCAGGGCAGTGTGCTTTTGTTGCTTAGCCAAAAGACAGGCTCACTACAGTTTGCATGCACGCAGGATATGCCCACTACCGAGCTAGCCAACCAATCCATCCAACCAGCCATCCGGTTCACTCACTCACTCACTCACTCACTCACTCTCGCCAAAGTCTTCAAAGTTGGCTCAACCCTTTGATCTTGCCGATTGCTTCAATGAATATGAACACAAAATAGTAGAATAAAGATTTAAGTAAGAAATCAATGAAGAACTCAAACCGCTCTTGCGCATTAAGATATTCAAGTAGCGTCTGCGTATGGCCCACAGTTGAAAATGCCAAGTGATCGCTTGAAGGTGGAGTTGCGTCGAAGGCTGGTGGGAGATGGCGTTGTAATTCGATATTCCCTACCAAACAGTTAAAGAAAGAATTGAGTGCGGTGCATTCTGATAGCAGTAACAACCAAATCAAGGGTCTTCCAAACCTTTAATGATCTCTAAATTTCAATGGTGGCGATCTTGGTAACGCAAAATCTAAGATGCCATCGGTTAATCTTTGAGCTCTATGGATGGGATTATTTCAAGCCCTCTCTCAAGCTCAACTCGGCATGGCAGCATACCAAGAAGTGGCATCATTAGCAGCTCTGCGTTTAAAAAAAGTGAAGTAACCAACTTTAAGGACAGTCGGAAATCTTTGCTGTGCAGAGATAACTTCGTTATAGCTCTGGTTACTTCAGAAGTAGATGATGATTACCACGGATTACTGAAGATGATGGCTAACGAGGCTCCTTCCTTCAGCCGGTCTTAGCTGCCGGGATATAATAACATAACGTCTATCAACATGAAGGCCCAGCTTGCAAGGACGGCACCTCTCTTCTACTTTTACCGCTGTAAAACAGTGGGAGCGTACTGCTCTCTACCTTTAGGTTTACTATAACAAAGTTATTCGTCTCAGATACAAATTCAAGATGAAAGACCTTGAACTGTTGCAGTGTGATAAGGATGATGTGGCCGACATGGGATAAAAGAAGGTCACCAGAGCAATTCTGGCTACTACGGCAGGATATACAGACAATCAGGAGGTACAAAGTAGAGGGCTTCTGAGATCCTCCCTCAGTGTTACCAATTTGAGCCCTGTTCAGTCGCTTAAGTGAGAGCCAATTTTCACCGGCCTCTCTTGAGGCCAACTTCTCATCATTAAGTGCGTTCGCCATGGACAGGAAAAGATGGCAATCACTTGGTACCAGGTCCGGACTATAATATGGGTGCATTAGGACCTCCCATCCGAGCTCCTGGAGCTTCTGACGCGTCACGAAAGACGTGTGTGGTCTGGCGTTTTCCTGATGGAACACACTTCGGCCTCTGTTGATCAAAGATGGCCTCTTCTGGTTGAGTGCTGCCTTCAAGCGGTCCAGTTGTTGGCAGTAGAGGGCCGAATTGAGTGTTTGGCCATAGGGGAGCAGCTCGTAGTAGATGATTCCTTGCCAATCCCACCAAACACATAGAAAACCCTTCCTGGCCGTCAATCCTGGCTTGGCCACCGTTACCGCCGGCTCACCGCCTTTCGACAACGACCGATTTCGCTTGACGTTGTCGTAAGTGATCCACTTTTAATCGCTACTTACCAGACGCTTCAGAAATGGGCCAACCACCAGACATTTGGAGGCCAGCTAAAGACAAAAGGTGAAATTCCTTTGGTTTTATGAAGGACTTGGTGCCCACCCACATACAAAATCTGCACCAATGAAAAATAGAAATTATGAGCCACAGTTGGGAGTCCATACTTTGGATGAGATGACAGTGGGAAAATCAAAAAGCTTATAATCAGATCGATCACGTTGTGATAGACAGAAGATACGCCTGCAGTGTTCTCAACATGCGTACACTCCGAGGATCTAACATATACTCAGCTCAAATCACAGCCAAGATTCGCAGCCATGCATCCATTTATTAACACAATGAAAATTGGATGTCGAGGAGCGGTTATCACAACAGACAGCCAAACGATTTCCTCCCATAAAGGAATTGTGAAACAGCTGCCAATGGAACTATTGATTTTCGACAAGGTGGGAAAAAGAGCTGATACGATGAGTCGCCGAAGAGAGTAGAGACAGACTGCTTATCTCGCAACCACATTACGTACGGGGAATTGATCCTGCGACTGATGCCCAGGGAGTATTTAATTTATGAAGGGAACACTTCTTCAGTCTGCTGACTGGCAGTGAAAGGGAGATATCAGCAGATGGCGAAACTGTTTCCCTTGAAGGATGGCAATCCAACAGCTGTTCCATTACCCAACCACAATACGAAGAAATCCGAATAGGAATTGTCTGTCTGAAGAACAACAAAGCGGTGGAAGGCTTTGACTTTTCGGCGGAACTATTCAAGTATGATAATGAAGAGCTGACAAGATGGATGTATGCTCTACGCGTGAAACCTAAGGATGCTCTGCTCAATCCACAAAAACAAGTACCTAACAATCTCAGGGATAGAGTCTTGAAAAGTCTAAAGCAGACCCTCAACGAGCTGTTGGGCGACACGGCGTGGTTTCAGAACTGGCAAATGTAAATCTACAACAAATCTTGGAAACCTAAGTGTACTTGGTATGTCCAATTGGCGACGAGCTGCGCGAGCGACTAGCGAGCTATTGTCGTCTCGGCTATAAGGGATGACTAAGGCAGTTAAAAGGTAGAAAAATAAAAAGAAAAATATTTTATGCGACACCTTCTAGCAGCGAGACATGAAAGGCAATTAAGGAGAGAACTCTCTTAATTAATTGAAAATAATGCTAATTATATCGATTAATCGATAGCCAACTAGAGTCATAATTACAACTGTGAAACCTCTAATGTTCAGAGACGGGGAAAAAAAATTATATTATTCTCCAGCTAATTTAAGTCAATTAGGAACACAATAAATATGTGTACACAATTTGATTGTTGTTACGCCCCTTTGCTCACCAAATTGCTCTCACTTAGCTAGGCTTACCATACATGTAGTCCAAGCCACGCTGGAGCTCATCAACTTGGATCAGGTGCGCTGAGATAATCAAACAAAATTTACTTTATCTCACATATCGTATCATTAACTCGATCTACGCGTACACAAATTTACTTCTCTTCGTTCCACTCACCCTCGCCGTGTCGACAAAGCGAAGAGTGAGAGTGAGAGGGAGAGGGAGAGGGAGAGAGAGGAGAGGAGCGGAAAGGATCGAGCTTGTTGCTGAGCTGAGGGCAATTTTTAGATACAACAGGTAATTTACAAATTAATAATAACGTGTGGGGCCTTGGCGCCACACTTGCCATGGCAACAATAATAACTATAAACGAGAACAACAACAACAACAACAACAACTGCAGCTAATAAATATTGTGAATGAGTTTTTTGGGGGCAAAACGAAAAAAACGAGCGCAGCAAGAAAAATGTAGCTAAAAGGCAACAACAACAACAAGAACAACATAACAGACCACTTAATAAGCAATGTGATAGCAACAACAATGACATGGTAAAATTAACAACACAATTTCATGTCGAAAATTTTGAGTTTGGAATTTTCAGTTTAACCGTCAACGCTTCGTCAGCCGTTGTTGTTGTTGTTGTTATAGTTATTACCCATCCGAGCTCGTTAACGCTTTGCAGCCGTTTTTCTGCTTGTTCTTGCTCTTCTTTTTCACTTTAAACTCATAAATGAGTCTGAAGTTGTTGTTGTTGCTGCTGTGGTTGTTGTTATTTTGGTTAAATAAATGACCGAAAATATTATGTGTTCCTCCTTTTCTGGTGTTGATGATGCTGCTGCTGCTGCTGCTGCTGGATGGAGCCAGCCAAAACAATGATGACTCGCTCACTTGTTCGACTTGTTGTCGAACCACAGCCCCCATTGAGTTGTTGATTGAGCTTACCTCTGTGCGTGTGTGTATGTGTGTAATCGTACTATTGTTGTTGTACTATAGCTGTCGACGCTACTGTTACCGCTGGTGGTGGTCCACAATGGTCTTGAAATAAATGACTACTCGTTAAGCTCCATATAAATTGTGTACGAGTACGAAAGACTTTCGAAGCTGGTGGGTAGGTGAAGGAGGGTTGTGTTGGAAGCTTCAAATCATTTATTTTATGCATATTTTAGTGGCGCAGGTTGTGGGTGACATACATAGACCTCGTTTGCAAAGTTAATAGAAGAAAATTGAGTTTATTTCGTACTTGATGCCATTTTTGGTGGATAGAACTTTGAGAGACTCTCTAACTTCACAACTCGGTTGCTCTTAAGTTCGGCGTTGAAATCGCCGAGTTCGTAGTTCCTTGACAGCGCACATACCAGTAGTTTTGAAGGCTTTTCGACACTTTCCGATGAAATACGCAAGAGCTTGCAGCCGCCTCGTAGCGCAGTTTTCACTCCATTGAAGTCAATTTCGTTTAAAGAGAGCACTAACTACCAACCCATGTCATTACCTCGCATGGAGCATCTTTACGGCATCAAAAATTCTGATATATATCTCTCCAGAAGATATATATTTTTCTATAAACAGGGTTTCGTGTCATATTTAGCGTTCAGCGAACCTGTGAAGTAATATGAGCAATCACTAAGGTCGCATTTGGCTGAGTTTTTGTCGGTTGCGGAACCTTTTAGACTTACATTGATCATCGCTTCTTAACCAGGATGAGCAATAAAGTATTGTCATCTCTGAGATTTGCAAGTATTTTCTATTTTAAAGACGCCGAGATCGTCTATCAAAATCGATGCGCCATTGTTCAGGCCCATAAAACTAAGTTCTGTGCGGATTGCAGTCCAGAGATCAAGTTGGTACTCGAAGCCCTGTTCAAGTATCAGATCAAAGGAGATGTGATTGAGTTTTATTCGGTGGTAGTGGTTGTAGTGCACCTAGATGACCTGCCCGATATTGGATCAATGATAATCTTGTGTTCACATCAAGTTTCGGGGTTCTCGGTATGTGCTAGCCTAGGCTACTTATGTAGATAGTTGAGATCAAACCAAGTTTACGAGTTCCCGGCGTGTGTCAAACAAAAACTTTGAATTCACCAAGGGCGGGATTTGATCGATGGTCGTCTTCTGAGAGCAATTGAAGTTTTGTAGTTCTTGGTGTGTGTCTTATACCATAGTTAATTGATCGATATTAGATTACTGGTAGCACTGCAATCAAACCAGGTTCCGGACAATGATCTTCTCATCAAGATTGGGTCGATGCATCGCTAAGTAGTTTTGAGTTCAAACAAAAAATTGGAGTTTTTAGCGTGTACCATACCAAGCATTCTTTGGTACCCGTGACCTCTGCCCTTTGGTAGTCTCGGCATTCAAACCAAGTTTCGGAGACCTCGCTACGTAATATGAGTGGGCTTGGATTGGTTGTTGGTTTTGAGATCAGATCGATCCTTCAAATGATCGGAAGGTAGTTTTGAGATCAAACAAAGTTGCACAAGGTTCGATGTATGTAAGGTTAAAGTATCAGGGATTGTACCGATGGTACTCCGTAGATCGAAGCTAGTTTCGTAGTCTTCACAAAACAAAAGACGGATAAACGGTAGACTTGAGGTGAACTTAATTTTTGGCTTATGCCAGGTTAAAACTTGTACTTGCACCAAGGTAGAGAAAGCGTTTATGTATGGCTGGTAGTTGATAGATCAAATAAAGCTACGGGGCTCTTTATGTGATCGGTTATAAGTGCATCTGATCGAAATTGTGTCGATTCCTGTTTGGACATCAAACCACGTATGAGAGTCTTCAGCTCTTGCAATCTAGAATAGTGATTTTCATTCCCCAAAGGCACTCTGAGTGAAATTATAAGAATATAGGTCTCTTTAGGACTCTTTCTTTAGTATGGATACCTAACATGCATAACCTTAGACCTTCCTGATCTTAATTGGATTAGCAGTTAGCCAAGGAGGTAGAGCCAGCTCATTCTTTCTTGCTTAGAAGCTTTGAGTTCAAACTAAGTTTTGGAGTCCTCGACCAATGTTAATACCTTTCCCTATAGCAATCGTCTGACAGGTTTGTAATGAAATGCGAATGCACTTAAGAAGAAGTCAGCTCGTCTGTTAGCAGAGAACCAACTGTAATTTCGTTCTTGGACTAAGCTCGTTTGTAGTAATAGAGCTGGTTCTGAGATGCATCGCGAAGATCTTCTCCCTTCTACTTCCTCACACTCCGTTTGGTGTCACACACACATTCCATTCTGTTCAATCTCATTCAACCCAATTTGAGTGTCCAGTTAGGCACCTTTCAATGATTGAGCCAAAATAATAAAATATTAACTGTAATCATTAAGTACAGTTATTTTTTGCCACAGCAGCGTTGATTGAACCCACCCCCGCTAAACACGAAGCGATTTTAATTGAATGAAACGCGTGTGGTCCGCCAAACGGGTTGGTCGTTCGTTCGCCTTCAACTGCGCCCGGACTGCCGCTGGGCTAACGACATTAACAAGCTGAAATATACGCGCATAATAATAATCAGCAGCAGAAAATGAGGAGCGAAAATGTAACTAAATAATTAAATAATACAAAGAAGCGAGAAAGATGATGTAGAGGAGGCAGAGGAGGTAGGAGAAGAGAAGGAGGTGGAGGTAAGAAAATTAAAATCTCAATAAATAAATGAAGACCAACTAAGAGCACAGGCAAGAAGATCTCTCTATTAAAAAATATGACATACCAGTGGATGTGCGCTGCGAACGTCCAAAACCACGAGACCACACCAAATTTAATTGCCGCGCATGCGCCGCTGCCGTAAACGGTAAACGGAATTGGTTGGCGAGCTTGGACTACTTGTTAATTTTGTGATTACATTTTATATTTTGTTGGTGGCTTTCATTGTTCTTCTACCACGTCTTCTTGTCGTGCAGCCGGCATTAACGAAGCTGCTCAATTGCCCGGCCACACATCAAAAACTTAATAACTTCTTCAACTTCACGGCGATGGTAAGCGCCGAAAAATGGGTAATAATAAGAAAATGTGAGGAGGAGCAAAGAGAGCAGGGTGACTTGGGAAAGACGAGACGCTGCTGAGCTCACAGCTACGCATGCAAACCTGCAAACCAATCAATCGGTTATTATTCATAGTACGGAGCTTTGGTTGAACGTTAGCTTTTATTGGCGTCAAAGCAATGCCGAGCCGAGCACAACACAACGACCTGACACAGCTCAGCTGCTCGGTCGCTCGCCCACTTACCATAATTGTCGCCGTCGTGCGTGCGCTGATAAATTGCGCCCGAAAATGTCTCTAAAAATTAATTCATGAAAGTACTAAGAAGACCAAGGCAACGCACATAAATAAGTAGTACAAATTATATTAATAATGAGTTCATTACGGCCGTATGGCATCCGTTCGCCAGCTCATTAAAAGAAAATAAGGGAAGCAGAAGGAAATACTCAAAAAACAAAAAAAAAAATGTGTAAGACAGACCACACACAGACCCAGAGAGTGCCGGCTGAGGAAGCTCTCGCCTAGGGCTTTGTTCAATGTGTGGAAAAAACCGGAAGTATTGCGTAGAGAGAGTTGAGGTAGCGGAAGAATACATTAGAAAGCAAATGAAATGGAAATTTTTTGTCGAGAGACCGTAGACACGATTGAAAAGTTAGATTTAATTAAGCTTGAAAATCTTCCGGGTTGTATATACAAATGTATATAATTGGCGCTTTAAAACCGAAGAAGATCATCCTCTTAATTGTGATGCTCATCCTTCCGGTAAAAGGAAAAATTTACAGTTTTAAGCCGTCTTCGAACGGCAGAGGTGGTTTTAGCAGAAACTTTTTTCTTCCAAATCAGAAATACCATCGGAGAAACTGTCATTTCTCTACTGAGAGGAGGCCGCAGTAAGAATTAACTCTCTTCTATGCTGGCCTAGAATATATGAAGCTCTTAACTGCTGAACGCCTAGGAATATGCCTTTCATCCCGACTACGGTTGTGGTCCGTCTTCTTTTATATTATGGATTCCATCCTAAGCTATCTTTCACCTGAAAGAAATGAGATTACAGAGAAGGCTCTCTTTGTCTCAAAATATCCACTTTCTAATATCGAAACATCTAAAGACTTAAACCCGTTCTTCGTTCATCTGCCGGTATGTTCTTAATTAAGATTGTAAGTCGGTGGAGTCTTATCATGTCAGCACGAATCTGATCTCCCCTCCAGTGTTCGATGACTACCTAAAAAGTCGCTTTGAAGTATGACACCCAGATCGTATGGTCAATATTTTACGATTGATCATATAAATTATAGCGTTGCACTGATTGGGGTTGCATTTTTCGCCATGCGTTTTAGAGAGGCCCACGAAAAATGTCTTTAAAGCTAAGGGAAAATCCTCGTCAGATCCTATCCTTCCTTTAGAACTGCTGAACGTTAGTGGTTCGACGGACCAAGCTTCATCTCTTTCAGATGCTGAAGATCTAGAAAGGGTTTACTGAGACTAGTAAGTCCTTTCGGTCGACTTCAATTGATTTGTCACAAAGTCAGCTTCCATCTACACGTAATTGATATAACTTTACTGGAATCTGTGTATACATTTCCTCTATGCATTTATGGGGTTTCGCTTGTTCATCTGCGTATTTATTGGAGTGGGAGCTCGGTCGAATCGCGCCTCGAAATCACCTACTCAGTAGTCAGGAATTGGGATATGCGAAGGGAACCAATCGAGTTTGGAACAATATGATTTCATTCCGCTGGGGAGAGCTGTGTTGGGTAGCCCTTTCCCAGTGTATTTAATCAGACGAACTTTCAAAGACAAAAGAAGTGGATGGCACGATCCAGAGAAGTTCTCCCTTACTTCTCCCGGAAAGTCGACAATAAGAACTTATCCCTACTTCCCATCTACTAAGCATCTGCATGGAAATAATATATATGACTGATGTAAGGTTTGATTCCACACTTACTCTGTGAAGAAAATAATGGACGGAGCACACCAAGTCTGCTGGGACAACACATGAAAGGAACTTCCTGAAAAGAAGAAGAACTCCTCAGAAAGCTTAGTGATAGGGTATGTTTGAGTGTAGACCTGAGACCACATAGTCACACTCGCTGACACTAGGTCACAAATACTTAATGAGAGATTACCATGAAAATGAAATGGTGCTTTAAGGGAACTGTGGAGGCTTTCGAGTGAAAAAGTAGGTAGGATGGAGTACTGATTAACCAAAAACGGCATTCATTTCAGTTATGGACGAGCTCTGAGCACCAAGTCTTGACATAAATTCTATTCTGTCTATCTTCGATCTCCTACGGTAGGCTGACTGGGATATTATGGGCGGAAAACCAGAGCTACCTGCCCACAAGAGATATTTATTGTCTCCCCGATAGACCTGGAACACAGCGTTGGCTCAGTACTTTCGCTTTGCTAAGTCCTTAAGCTAAGCTTTAAGATTATGAAACTAAATAAGATGTATACTCAAAACGAGCTCAACATTTAGATTATAGAAAGGGTCAAGTTGCAAGAACTTCAGCTTCTTGCTCTGTCTTTTCTTTTTCCATTTTGATTTCCCGATCTAATCAACCAAAGAAGACATCACTTTCAAACAACAACAGCTGGCAACAGCAAACGATTAGCAGCGGGCTGACTTGTAGTACAACGAAATAGTTGATCTCAGTGGGTAACGTGTGTGGCAAGACTGTTGCAATTAGAAAAATTACTGGTTATTACAAAGTGAGCGAGTGAACTGGCGAGCGTCCTGCTATTTCTTCCTTCTCTCCTTCTCCACTTAAACTGACTGACTCTTGTTATTTATGTCACGAATTTGTCTAAGTTGCTGCTGCGACGCGGCCAGCGCGAAAGAGCCGAGATCGCATGATCAGCCGATCACCGCAGCGCCTCATCGCCTGATCGAGCATTTCACAATTTTTCCGCTCTACTTTCTGTTGTTGGCAGATCGGCTCGTTGCTGTTGTTACTGTTCTGCTTCTAGCTGCTGGTCTTCTAATAACAATTATTTTTTGTTTAATTTTTCGTTTTTTTTTTTTTGGTGCTGTTTTTATCCACGCGCTACTTGTAGAGGCGATTATGTTGCATGCAACCCGCCAGACGAGAGTTTAACCTAAGACAAGCGGAAGAAGCAGTCTGAGTCTAAAAGTAATAGTGGTAGCTGTGGGCATATTAACGTACATTTGTAGTCTAAAGCAGGAAGTTCGACAGGCAACAGTTGCTATGTAGCAACAACAAGTTCTAAGCAAATTGCGCGCCACAACAAATATCGCCTGACTTCACGCTTGACTAGTGGCAGACAGACAGACTCGGTGGGTAAGAAGCAAGAAGCCAAGTGACCAGACGACAATAATAACAAATTCCAAAACAGCTTAGACATTAGACAGTGACAAAACGTAACGGACGATTTGCTGATAAGGGGACACGAGAGCTCGTCCCCTCGCTGGTTGAGTGACAAGTGGCACGCACGCATACACGCAAAACCAGTGCCAGTTCATGGTGACAACAACAATAAAAATGAATAAGATAACAATTAAAATAAATAAAATAAAAAAATAATTAAAATATAATTAAAATTAAAAATTAAATAAATTTAATAAATTAATTAAAATAAAATAAATTAAATTAATTATATAAATATAATTAATTAAATAAATTATATTAAATAAAATAAAATATAATAAAATAAAATAAAATAAAATAAAATAAAATGAAATGAAATAAATTAAAATAAAATAAAATAAAATAAAATAAAATAAAATAAAATAAAATAAAATAAAATAAAATAAAATAAAATAAAATAAAATAAAATAAAATAAAATAAAATAAAATAAAATAAAATAAAATAAAATAAAATAAAATAAAATAAAATAAAATAAAATAAAATAAAATAAAATAAAATAAAATAAAATAAAATAAAATAAAATAAAATAAAATAAAATAAAATAAAATAAAATAAAATAAAATAAAATAAAATAAAATAAAATAAAATAAAATAAAATAAAATAAAATAAAATAAAATAAAATAAAATAAAATAAAATAAAATAAAATAAAATAAAATAAAATAAAATAAAATAAAATAAAATTAAATAAAATAAAATAAAATAAAATAAGTAAAATAAAATAAAATAAAATAAAATAAAATAAAATAATATAAAATAAAATAAAATAAAATAAAATAAAATAAAATAAAATAAAATAAAATAAAATAAAATAAAATAAAATAAAATAAAATAAAATAAAATAAAATAAAATAAAATAAAATAAAATAAAATAAAATAAAATAAAATAAAATAAAATAAAATAAAATGAAATGAAATAAAATAAAATAAAATAAAATAAAGTAAAATAAAATAAAATAAAATAAAATATAATAAAATAAAATAAAATAAAGTAAAATAAAATAAAATAAAGTAAAATAAAATAAAATAAAATAAAGTAAAATAAAATAAAATAAAATAAAATAAAATAAAATAAAATAAAATAAAATAAAATAAAATAAAATAAAATAAAATAAAATAAAATAAAATAAAATAAAATAAGATAAAATAAAATAAAATAAAATAAAAATTAAATAAATTAATATAAAATAAAATAAAATAAAATAAAATAAAATAAAATAAAATGAAATGAAATGAAATGAAATGAATTGAAATGAAATAAAATAAAATAAAATTAAATAAAATAAATTTAAATAAAATAAAATAAAATAAATAAATTAAAATAAAATAAAGTAAAATAAAATAAAATAAAATAAAATAAATTAAAATAAAATAAAATAAAATGAAATAAAATAAAATAAAATAAGATTACATACAATAAACTAAAAGGGCTGCTCTTCGTTTCCACTAAGCATGCTTCTAAACGCCTTCAGAGGTCTGGGAAACTGAATACTGATAAAGATCTTCGCCATCCAGTTACCCCTTTTTCTCTTTTCGAACATCTTCAGCTCAGAAATCAAGTTTTTTTAAACACCTGCTGGGTTAGGGGTTGATGCTTAGCATTCCTATGCCTGTAGACGCCTACAATAAGGAATTTACAGAGCCTCGTAATAGGCTTAACACAGAGAAAATGGGAAGAGTATCTCTGCCTCCAAACTGCGTCATCTCTTAAGCAAATTCTTGAACTCATATTTTAAGGACCGCACGCCAAATTGGCTACGTCATATCTAAAGAGAGCTGTTTACTCCTTAACCTTTCTCACGTTTTTCTTTACTTTTACTCGTCCGTCACTGGCGGTTTCTCACGAGTAGTAGTTTATTCCGGAATTTCAATAAAGCAAACTGATAACCTTTGACGCCCAGCACTAGCACTTATTGGTGCCGCAGGCCGAAGCTTAACACAGAGTACTCACACTTGGTGCAAAAAAAGAAGGAGAATTGATCAAAAGTGTTTCTTCACTCTCCGTTTCGTTGTTTTTATTTTTTACATTTACTTGCTATATGCGGCAGCTACAAACAGCCAACACCTTCATCTCCTACATACTGCAAAAGTAGGAAGCTGACAACCAAGCCATCAACATTATGATTTTCTGACATTTATGAGTGACGTTTGTGTGTCAGCAAGTGATACGAGAGCATAGCGTCGTCACAACCGCCAAAACTCCACCGCCTCTGGAGTCTAGTCGAGCCAAGCAAAGCAGTGACAATCGACAACAACTGAAACAACAATCTCATACATCGCACATATTATGGGGTCATGATAAAATCTCAAAACCGAAAAACGCCAAATGCCAAACGGAGCAGACACCGAGTGCTCGTCCGTCGAAGCAGGGTTTTAATGTGTGTTGAATAGCAGTCAGGCATACCACGAACGACCAGCGAAGAGCCTGTGGTGTGCTATCGTCTCGTCTCCAACGCTGATGCTTGATTTCTGCGAATTTTTGATGAGCTGATGAACTGACAAGAGCTTTTGATGTACGCCGCCATTCGTCCGTCACTGGCGCTACTGTTTTTACGCTTTCAATCGAGCGTTTAAAAGGCGCGCGCACAATGTGGCGCATGCCCGCACATTCACAGGCACATGCATACAATGACAGACGCCGCCGCCATCGGCCTTTCGTCACCTCGGCCACCGTGGCGTGAAATCAAATTTTTCATCGCTCAAATCTCGTCAAAAATTAATGTTGTGATTTGTCGGACGGCGTCGGTGGCGGCATGTAGAAAGGGCAACTGCTTGCTGCTTGCTGTTGCAAGGCGCGTGAGATGCGCCAAAATTCCTGGAAATTAGCGGCAACATAAATTTCATAGATTGCCCCCATATGCGCCAACAACCATAGGCGGTTGTTAAAGTGCGCTTTTGCTACTGTTTGCTGCATCAAAGACGCACTTTGTTGCAGAAATTCCCACCACTTGTTGTATGGTTGTGTGACGGCTTGTTGTTGCAACCCGTTACTGGTGGAGTGCTGTGTAAATTTATTTGCATTACTTGGCGCTGACATCATTCAACGACAACTTACCAACAACCCCCGAAAGAGCTCCCCCACCAACCGACCAACCAAGCAACCAACCATTAGTGGCAGCGTCAGCATGCCAGTCGTCCAACCAACCAACCAACCAACCGAGCAACGAGCCCAAGGCACAATCATCTAGCCACCATTCATCAGCTCAAATGTGCTCATCTCTCCATCTCTTCTTGTAATCTGGCAACCAATGCGCCGCTTTTGATCTTCCAAGCTTTCCACCTCCACGCCTTCTTACACCTTCTTCCTACTTGTTATTTGAGCTCGTTGTTGGGTTAAGTGTTTCTTTGCTGTTGGCAGCAGCACCGGTAAATGGGCGCTTCAATATTTCTCAAGTGTTGTCCAAAGAGACACTTAAAGTGACACTTAAATATTTTAGCTTTTATTGGGCTC
Organism: Ceratitis rosa; assembly: GCA_037013455.1. Taxonomy (NCBI): domain Eukaryota; kingdom Metazoa; phylum Arthropoda; class Insecta; order Diptera; family Tephritidae; genus Ceratitis; species Ceratitis rosa. The sequence continues at coordinate 120,591 of JAWMAG010000409.1, read as the reverse complement.
TCGTTGAGCCTGAGGCTAAATGGCTTCAGATGTGCAAGGCTTGAAGATGGCGCTAGCGGAAGTTAAGCGTAAGCAAGTTGTAATAACCTTTGACCTAAATGCTGCCAAAGTGGGCGGTATGATGAAGGAGATGAGGAGAGAGAGAGGGAGAGAGTTGCGGGGGTTTCATACGCAATAGTATCGTGACTAAAATTCGCTTCTGGGCTTGACGTTAGTACCGCTGCAGGCGACGTGCTACCGAGTAGCCTTAAACTACATTCACAGGGAGTCAATGAACACCGTCATCAATTCGCTCCCAGAGGATGGGGTTCGCCGTAACGTAACTACTAATCATAACAGCCGAAAAGCTCATCCGAGTAATACTGGTACAACTAAGGTTTGGATACTGTAGTAGACTCAACCCCTGCCTTTCCAGACTCGACCTACATGCCTCATATATGTCCCGTATACAAAGAGCCTCAGCATAAGCTCATGGCGACTAAGATCTATTAGTCCTATACCCCTGTTGTACACACTCGTCGTAGTAGCTCGTTTATCCTTGCTAAGCGGAGTTACCCAGACGCATCTGCAGAAGAATGACCGATTAGTTTAGAAGCTGAGCTTTGAAATACAGGAAAAGGTGAACCTATAATCATCGTTTGAGGAGCTTGTTCAATATCCCACATAAGGTCGTCTAGAGTATAATATGTGAACTTGTAGATCTGCCATCTGCCACCGACCAGAGAAGACCTGAGATTTCAATGTACTTCAACCCTTTGACCTCGCCGCCCAACAACAGTTCCATTCGCCGCATTGGAGGTCTTTCGTTCCTCTCTAGGCCTTTTTGTTTCGTCGGTGACAGTGAGCTCCTGTTTAACTCTTCAGCTAGTGAAGACTTAACTTACTTGATCAGTCGATTAAACTCCGTAAGAGTATCTTGTTAGAACCTAAGCCATAGCTGAAAATAAGGATCCCAAGTTCTGTCCTGACGTTTTGGTTACGGAAAATACAACAGATGATGAGCTCCAGTTTAACTCTTGAACTTATTCAAGCTGCAGTTGAGAAGGGACTTGACTCCACCTGCACCGTTCTAAGGATCCCTTCAGGTGGGAGTTGTTATATTTGATCAGTCAAAGAATCTTCCAGAAAGTATTGCAATAGAACCCGAGTTTTAGTTGATGAAGAAGTTGGGTCTACCCGCACGATTCTCACGCTCACTTCAAAATATTTTGCCTAACACCTGCGACGATTACAGTAGACGAAGAGTTCCATGCCAGCTCTCTAGACCATGTAGGCTGTCACAAAAATATCAGTCTAAGAAATTCCGGTTTAGAAGCAGATCCAAAAATTGAAGATAAATATGCGATTACTCGCACCATCTTCATCCGCACGTCGAAAACGCCCGGAAGTGGTTAATTGGTCGACCTTTTCTTAGAGTTCGAGCCATAGTTAAGGCCGCGGTTGGGTCAGCTTGCGATGTGCTCATATACGGCTTCGCTTCTACGGCAGCTGGAGACACTTCACATTTGGGTTCCCGCAAACTTTTTAGAACTTAAGACTGGTGTTCCCGGCATCTAAATACATTTCCACGTACGTCATACAAACGAACGGCAAGGCACCCACGCAGTATAACGGTAATTGTAAATAAAAAAGCAACAACAACAACTGTGATTATGAAAATACAACAACAAAAGAATTGCAAAGTGCAATATAAAGAAGAAAATATATGAAAAAAAACGAATTTTAGCCAAAAACAACAACAAAGGCAATAGGAACAACAACAACAAAAGAGTTTAATAATAAAAAAAATTAAACAAAAAAAACAACAGCAATAACATCAGCAACAACATTAGCCAACAAATGATTTCGCAAGTCTTTGCAAGTGGAACACCAACAACAACAACACGGCGCTTGACAAACAACGGCAAAAGTGACCACCAGCGCCTGACCACCACCCACCGACCACCGCCCATCGTTCATGCAACAATGCACAGTTTTGGAAAAATTTCACAAGCTACAATAACTTGTCACAATTGTTTGCTGGCACTATTATTAGCATTGTTGTTGTTTTTCGTTGTTGTTGTTTTTACCTAATATCATTTGCCTGTTGGTGTCTTGGTATTGCCACATTTGTTTGTGTTGCCAACTTAAGCAACAAAACCATTCGTTGACCGATCGTGCGAGTCACGGTGGTTGTTATTGTTGTTGTTGCAATTGTTGCTCCCTTTTTATTTGAAATATATACATATTTTTTTTTTAATTTACTTTTGTTTTGCTGTCACACTGATTACCACACACTGCTGCCACTGTCGCAAGCGACGACCGCCCACACTCAGCTCGGTTCGGTAAATTCTGGTCACTTTGTGGTCAAATGGCTAAGGGAAAGAGGTACCGATGCACAGTGGTGAGAGTGGGGCAAAACCTAAGAAAGTGGTTTGAGTTGAAATTTTTTTTCTAAATTACCCATTTGGAGGCTGAGATCATCTCCACCAGATCCTTCCAACGAAGTGGTGGTCTCACTCTTCATCTGCTTTGATTTTTGAATAGCTAGCACAGCCGCCATCTTGTAAGCTCCAATCTTCAGTTGTGATTTTATTCAATCATGTTCTGGCTAGACGTTGACGTATGTCGGTTATTAGATCCTCCATCATCTGCCGTAACCTTATTTTTCTTTAGGTGTGCAATTTTAATTCGAAACGCGGCAAAGCCGAGTGACGGAACGCCGATTCCGTTGTTTTCGATTGAAGACTTGAAGTTTCTTATAAATACCAGTAATCATATCAGATCCCAGTCTGCAGACTTCTGGCAAGTCCTTGATAAGTCCTCAATGTCCTTACTACACAGGCGTCTTGGAGTTGAGCATAACGTAAATTTGAGGAAATTGAGTTTCCTTACTTAAATTGGCATTTCTTCTATTGAGCTTGTCGCAGTTGCTTCTCAGGTGTCGGTTTGTAGCGACCTTGAAATACCCTTATGACGAGAAGTTGAGTAGAAATCCGCTGGGCTGTCTATAGTTGCAGGTTTTCTACGGCAAACCTTCTTTATGTCTGTAGACGTGCGCTCTTTAAGGCATAGAAATTGTTGCATAACTTGGCAGCGGCAGGATGGTGACCCGTGTCTCTGATAGAACCTCGCAGAGAGAGCGAGAGACTTGTCTTACAACTATCTCAAGTTGACCGATGTTATAGGTTACTGATCTCTCTAAATGGATGCATCCAATCAGCTTCATGATTTTGTTTGCACTAGAATCTGATAGTAAAGGCAACTATGTCTCGGGATCTGAGGAAGTTGATAAGCCAAAGCACATTTCGGATTCCGACAATAGTGTTAGCGATGCCTTCTTTGTTTATACTATAGTTAAAGTGGGCTGAGAAAGTCTCTTAAGTGCATTCCAAGCACGTGTAGGAGTCTTCCTTGGACACGTTATACTTTTCTATTGCTGTCTCCTGCCAATGTATTCTCCTACCGCAAGTTCATAAGAGCCTACCTTCTATCGTCCTTGTACCGTTCAACACATCACATGGATATTATATGTATGTATCAAAACTTCGTTACTTCGGCAAAAATTTAAAACATGTGGCAACCCTGCTTGTGTAGTATTTACTAAATAGCAAAAGTACTGCTCAAGAGCTTTTCTTTCTTATTATATTAAAGGTAAAAAATAATAAAAACATTTATGAAAACAGGTGGCAACCCTATTCGAAAAAACATTACCGATTTTGTATTTCCAATATCTTCGTTTGTTATACACTTTATTTACAGTTGTATTTAATAACGTTTATTATTATTTATTAATATAGTATAATGGAAAGCATACGTGGCGGCAACCCTATACAGTGTAAATTTCGATTGACTGATTTTTTATTTATTTTGTTACTTCTTATTGTCATTATGATATTTTAATGAACTAATGATGAAATAGGTGCAAAGGAGTGGCAACCCTATTTGGAAATTTCGCCCTATTTGGAGATTTTCGAAATATTTTTTTTTTTCATGAAATGAAGTGAAATGAAAAAAGTTTTCAAATACTTTTCTTTTTTAATTGATATGCTCATTATAATGTTTTATTTAATTGTTTTAAGCTAGTTTAAAATAGGTGGCAACGCTATTCATAAATATTGCTAAATTGATGGTTATTAAAATATAAAACCTTTTATTTGGTATGTACATTGAAAGTTCTACTCAATTTGTAAAAATATGTTTGTTAGGTGGCAACTCTGCTAGAAAAAAATTCAGCCTTATTCGGAAATACCAATAAATTAGTGATATTTGAAATATTTTTGCATTTTAAATCCAACTTATAGTATTTTATTTATGATAATTTATGCAAAAAAATGGTCGGATAGTTGGCAACCCTGCTGGAAAAAAGAAGCAATTCTAACCGGAAATATTCACGCTTTTGGTGATATTTGACATATTTTTTTATTTCTAAATTATTATGTTTTACTTTATAATTACAAAAAAGTAGCTAAAATAGATGGCAACCCTATTTGATAAATTATCGCTGAATTAGTGATTTTTGAAATTTTTTTTTCATTTAATATACATATTAAAATTTATTTATTTAAATTTTTATTTAATTTGTTAAAAATAAATGTGAATTAGTGGCAATCCTATACAGCAGTTTTTGAACATAAGACGCATCTCGGTAGATTACCTCAAGAAAGCGCAAAAATTACTAATCTAAAAAATCAAATTTAACCCCGGCTTATGGCAGCTAAAGACACTGTGCGTTGGTGGTCGTCCCCCATAGAGAAGGTGGAAGAGCAGGAGGAAGAGAGAAATGCTTACAAAAAGTTTATTGTTGTTATTTTACCATATTTTTATTTTTCCAACTTTTTTCCTACAATTTTTCAGTGTTGTTGTTGCTGCATTGTTGCAATTCGGGGGTGGCTCTGCTTTTTCGCTTGACTGCCACTATTGTCGCTATGGCTGCTGTCGTTGCTGTCGTTGCCGTTGCTGCCACTGTTGCATGTGGCAATTGCACCATGTCAGCGTTCATGTCGATTGCGTGTTGTTGCCGTTGTGTGCAGTTAAGCTGAAAGTGTCCATTAGTTGCGGCAATTTTTCTGTAATTTACCAATCGTTTGTTGTTGTTGTTGTTGTTGCCCACAACTATGTGGCACATATGTATGTACGCGTAGGTATAATGAAAGATAGTCAAATTAGACGGAAGCAAAAGTATGCAAGTTGCGTGCAACAGTGTGTATTGGTTTGCAGTTGATGTATGTACACGTATGTATGTGTAAGTGTGTATGTGTATGAATATTGTATATATATACAATACATATGTGTGTGCCCTGTGAACCTCTAATTGCTGTGATTTGCATTGTGACTTTTGTGGCTTGGCAAATAACTCGCGTTGGCAGCTACTGTGGGTGAGATAGAGAGAGAGAGACAGAGGGGGGGGAGGGGGTCACAACTGGTCAGCGCACGGTTGCACACTTCCGCGCTACTTCTAGTTGTTGTTTTTATTATTTGTTGCACTATTGTTTTGACTCTACACCATTTCCACCTCCACTTCCATTACCCCCACTTCATCATCGTCATTATTATCGTCTTTTTTTAAATTTCATTCCGCATTATTCGCCTTCTTAACCCTCCCTCTGCGCCCGTTGGACATTTTGTTTTGCATTTGTTGCAATTCTGTAGCTTCTCTGTTGCATAATGATGATTTGTTTGTTGCAAATGTTGCACATTGCGGTTGGGTTTGCAAAATTTACGCCTTTCACATGCCCAAAGTGTTCTAAAAATTTACATACATATCACTGATTAACGGTAACTGACCACAAAATGAGTAATTAGTGGGTTAATTCGAGTTTTTTTACGAAGAAAACTTCGGTATTTGGAGGCTGAAAAGAGCTACAATACAGGTCCAGTCGCCGGCTCCAAACTCACTACGGTTTTACAAGGGGAGCTCTGACCTGAGTTAGCTCGTCAAGTTTCCCCATGCTCAGTGTGCTCCTCTGAACGGGAGACTTAAAGTTGTACCTTCAGTATATAATTAGCGCATTGCAACCACTGAAGCGGTTTTTCAGCCGAGCTCCTTCTCCAATTTGTTTGTTGGTTTTGTCACTTAACGCTTTTCCAACAAATGGAGAGACCTACAGTTTATACTGGGCTACCTGGATTTGGATTTTTTATGAGCAGCTTTTATATTTTGTGAGGAATACACCCCGAGGGCTTGACAATCCCTGCCAAGGGACGACCGAAATTAGAAAAATTAATTTTCTATAGTTTTGGATGTTTGTCGAGCAAGAACTTGAACCCTGATCTTTAGAATGTGAACAATTATTGTTGAGCTTCTTAACACTGGCGTTGGTAAGGTTTACCGTCTTTTGTCTCCTCCATATGGAGCCACTTTAAGACAGTCAGACGTGTTAGGAAGTGGCTAGATAAGGAGGTGTTAAGATCGTCAAAGTGTGTCCACGCTATCACAACGCAGCTCAACTTGGAGTCGTCCGTGCTGATTGAGTCCAATCCTCAAAGTAGCTTGCTTCCATGCACCTCCAGGAATGTTTGTTTTATTTACCATTGACACTTTACTAACCGCTCATGTGAGTTCTCGTTTGAGCTCTTTCTCCAATTTTCAGTGTTCGTCTTGATGGTTTACCAATAAATGGCAACATCTCCACTTTTTACTAATCCGCCTCCGAACGACTGATTAGATTTTTATGAGGAGCCTTTTTATTTCATGTTGTTTCTATATATTTTAATGATGTTGATCTATGCCGGGGTCAAAACCAAGACTCACGGAAATAGCTTGGACTAGTATTCGCGCAGAATTCTTAACTTCCCTCGCTAGAGACTGAGATGAGTCTCCTCCCGGTCAAGTCACCTCTCTTCAAAAAGTTTATGAACCAAATACCTTCAGAGCTTTTGACCTTCTTACACATGGGTCAACCGCATTTAGAAAAACATAGTTTTTCATAAGTTTTTCAAAGCTCTATGATAGATATATGTTGATCTGCTGCGAACTAGAACGGTTGGCTCACCGGTAGTACCATGCCCTAATGCAGCTTGCTTCCGAATAGAGGTTGTTGGGTCAGTAGATCCAAATTTCTGCTGTTTCCAACACCTCACCTGTTTATGTCGCGATTGGATAACAGTGCGTACTGCCATGAAAAAAAGCTCCTCCAAAATTTGTTGGAAAAACATTAAGACGCATCTCACAAATTGTAGGCCGAACTCGGTTGAAAATCGCTTCAGCGGTACCAAAGCGCCAATTATATAAGCCGACAGGTGAAGACTCCTTCTCTCTCCAAAAGGGTCGCCGATATATTGTTTGGAGTGTAAGGAATTCCATATGATATTTGCCATCCCATGAAACGTGGTTTCTTTTCACCAACTCCGGATACATGTATGAATGAACGCCGAGGACTGAGTTCTCTAGCTACTATTTCTAAAGCTTTAAGTCTCACTCAGTGCCATCGTGGTAGAGGAAAGGAGGCTTATGAGTCTGAAACCCTTTGTATTTTCATACATCCTTCATCGAGTTTTTCAAGGAGACAATCCTGGTACTAGTCCAACTTGTTGGAATATATTTAAAATAGGTTCGCTAGCATTTCTAAAGCTTCTGAAGGGTTTTGTAATAAGACTCCTCTGTTGGGATCCAATGAGTTGAGTTGAGTTGATGCGGCTGCTGGTACCAGCACACTTAGGATAAAGGCTCCTGCCTTTACCTTCTCAGGTGGTCGAACCATTTCGTGTGCCTTATAAAGGCAACGAGATGTGCAATATTCGCTGATGCTATCTCAGCCAGACAGTCGAAGAAATGTTTCCCAAGGAACTGAGCTGATATCAAGGCGTGATCTCGTTCAACCATCATAAATCAGCTTCTCTGGTAAAAGCCAGTTTAAGCATGTACATACTTTGCCGTGGTCAGGGGTAAACCAGCATCGTGTGTATGTTTTATCGTTGGTAGAAGGGTTCCTTCCTTTACTAGTTCGTCCGCCATACAATTGCCTGGGATGTCCCTGTGTTCAGGTACCCAGACAACGGCAGTGCTATGTTTAGTTGAGGGTTTGTTAAGAAAGTTCTTACATTTTATGGGCACTTTTGACGTGGTGCCATTACATTAGAGAGATCTGATTGCAGCTTGTCTGTCGGAGTATATTGTAAGCGATTGCCCTGCTGCCGTAGATTTATACACCCACTCAGCGGCCTCCATGATTGCAAAGAGTTCCACCTGGAAAATGCGTTACAGTGGTCTGGTAGTCTCGTGCTCATATTCAATGAGAGCATGGAAGAATAAATTTGGCAGCCCACTTTTCCATCTGTGAAGATCGCTATGGCTCCCTGGTTGGTGGCGTTGGTTGTTTGAGATTCTCGTGGTGAAAAGATTTTCGAGGCACATACAGGAGGTGGTGTGGTTTAGCTCCTTCGGTACTTCTGCAAGAGATAATATTTGAGTGTGTTCTACCTGCAGTCTTCCGTATTGGTCCAGAGGATGGGTGTTAAGAAGAGTTAACAGGGCTTTTGAGGGGGTTGATGTAAGTGCTCCTGCTACCAGGATAGTAGCCGATCGTTGAACTCTCTCTAGATTGCTTCTGAAAGTAATTTTATCGATTGCCAGCCACCAAACGGTGACGCTTGACGCTTTTTCCTATCACCGTTTTGCAGACATAAAGTATAGTTATAGCTTTCCTTGACCTGCTGAGACCCAAGACTAACCGCTGAAAGGGACCTCCTCCTCACGCAACGGCAGCGTAGAAACGAAGGTGATCCTAGATCTTCCTTCGGTATTTTGTTGATTTGGGATCTTTCGCTTTCGACATTTACCAGCCGCCGAACGAGGAATGCGGTTTTAAGCAATTTCGTTGCCCTCTCCGCGCCTGCGACTCTGCATAACGGTAATTTGGGTAACGTATTTTTTTCTAGTTGCAACAAACGGTGCATGTAATTGACATTTAGTTGCTGCAATTGTTGCAAATGTTGCTTGTCACCACACCAATCACTGTTGTGTTGTTGTGTTGGACAGTTCTCACGCTGTGGACTAAAGTACGAGCTCGGTAATTTCTGCGACATTTATTGCAACATGTCTGCGGCGTCCGTCGGTGGTGGGTTGGCGGGTAAAGTATGAAATACGAAAATTATTTGCATGACTTTTTTTCATAACTGTGTTGTTCACATAGTTTTTGTTGTTGTGCAATTACAGAGAAATAGCTTATTGCGTTGATTTGCCCCGTTGGAGGCGGCTACAGCAACATCCGTCGCATCACCGCTCCTACTTGTCGGTCCACCAATCAGTTCATCACACACATACAATGCTCTGCCACCACTCACACCGGCTCCCACCGTCATTTACCCACTCGTCGTAAGCCACTTAGGCCGACGCCCCCACTTATTGCTGGTTTCCGTTCGCTTGCTACCCTTTCCAGTGAACGCTTTCCATTCGTTGGCTCAAGTAAGTCTTTTGGTTGCTTTATTTTGGTGCCATCCCACGCCTACTTCTGCGAATTTCTCACACTGACTGTAAGTACCTCACTATCTGTGAGTTTGTGTGTGTGTACTTGTTTGTGCGTTCGATTCGGACCACCAGCATCAATTCGCAAACACAGCGAAAACAACAACGGCAATAATAATCTCTGTTAGCCACCTACAATTCGTACCGCCACCACCACCACCAGCATCACCTAAGTGGAGCTGCTCAAGCTACAAGCGGCGCACTCAACATAATCAGCGTAGCCGCCAACAACAAGCCAACACTGCGTCGATCCGGCCATTAGTCGGTTGTTGCTGCGATCTACAGTGATCTCCACCACCACTACATGGCTTGCCCACCAGCCCACCTACACCGCCGTCGCCACCGCCACCGCGTCGGCATTGCCATCATCGCATCAACCTCATCATAATAATAAGAAATAATTGAGTTTAATTGAGTGATTGACGTTGCTGACTTTTCCTTCTGCACTTCGGATTCGTGCGCAACTACACAAACAATAACAACAACAAGTGATGTCTATTGTTGTTGCTCCCCCACAATTTCGAAAGTCTTATTGAGAAATATTTGAAAAAAAAAAACAAAAAAAACAAAAAACCGACAGCGTTTACGCCGAAATTCAGCAGCTGAAATTATGAGATCAGTGGACGGCTATGGCTTGTTGGTTTTTTTGAAATTATTGTACAACAAAAGCAATCTTGTCTTCGTTGGTGGCGTAGACGCGGCGATGGTATAAATTATAGCGTCAACAGTCCACTGAGACTGTCAATACTTGAATGCAATAAATCTCAAATTTCCACAACGAAAGGAAAGCAGACAAAAATAAATGATTGGATTTTGTTAAAATGAAGCTCAGTCCAAATGAACTTTAATTCCTCGTTTACTTAATCCAAACCCGGCAATATTGAGGTTATATTCATGCTCCTCCTTCATGCGCCGCACATTTGAGGCTGAACTTATGGTCCTCATGAAATTAGATTAGAAAGATCTGGTGGCAGCTTGACTGTCGGAGTATATTGTAACCGATTGTCCTACTGCCGTAGATTTATACAACCACTCAGCGGCCTTCATGATTACAAAGAGCTCCAGCTGGAAAACGCGTCACAGTGGTCTGGTAGTCTCATGCTCCTATTCAATGAGAGCATGGGGGAATAAATTCGGCAGCCCACTTTCCCATCAAGCTTCGAGCCGTCTGTGAAGATCGCTATGGCTCCCTGGTCGGTGGCGTTGGTAGTTTGGGATTCTCGTGGAGAAAAGATTTTCGAGGCACATATAGGAGGTGGTGTGGTCCAGCTACTTCGGCACATCTGCAAGAGATAATATTTTGGTGTGTTCTACCTGTAGTCTCCCGTATAGGTCATGAAATTTTAGGGAACCAGCGATCAATACAAGTCCACAAATGTTTCAGAGATCTTGAGTCGCACACCTGCGCTGAGGAGAACTCGATATAAGGAATTTGTGGAACGGCATCGCCAACTCCCTACGTGCCGCCACTACGGAAACAATTGAGTTTCCGACAGTGTCAGAAAAGAAGCTGGTATCATGAGGCAGTTCAGCAAACCAGTGGGGAGAAAACAGACTACCTACCTCGCCACCTTCCGCTACGTGCGGAGTGGGATACATACTGAGAGCTGCAGAGGGAAGCAAGACGAATTTGATGATAAAAGAAAGTATATGAATCCCCTAAGCAGCTGGGCGACAAAGGGTAATGCTAGAAAATTCTACGAAAAGATGCGACTACTGATAGAAGATTTCAAGACCGGAGCACACTAAGGTCTAATAATCTGGTGACCGATGTCCAGAGCGTACTTTGTGTATGGAGTGAACGTTACTTCAAGCTGCTGAATGGCAATGAAAATGAAACACCCGGAGATGGCGAACCTGAAACCCAAATCGGTGACGTTGGAAAAGACGTTCCACTACCCGACTATGTCGAGGCTCGAACAGTGATTGCCCGTTTAAAGAACAACAAAGCAACTGGAGCTGATGGTTTACCGGCAGAGCTATTCAAATATGGTGATGAAGAGCTGACAAGGGGCATAAATCAGATTCTTTGCTGTATAAGGTCGGACGAAAGCATGCCCGATGAGTGGAATTTAAGTCCACTGTCAACAATCAGTATGGACCTTATCAGTGTAGCTTTAGAACTGTTTAATCAACTATCTTGGAATAGACGCTTCAGAGATGATTGACCCACATCACTTCTTCATCAACTTTAAAGCACCCATCGGCAGCCCGAAAAGTAGCTGCCTCTACGCTGCTATCTCTGAAGAGCGTAGAACTCTTATGTAGACTGGATAAGGAAGCGAGGCATATGGGCCTAGTAGTGAACGAGGACACGACAAAATACCTGTCTCCTCTCATCAAACAAACAGTCATCGTCTACGCGTCTCAGCTGCCATGCCACTGTTTTTGGCAGCCAAAACTTCCAGGTCCTAGATAACTTCCGCAATCTAGGAACCAGCGTTAACACCAACAACAATGACAGCCTTGAAATCCAACGCAGAATCACTCTTGCCAATAGTTTTTACTTTGGACTGAGTAGACAATTGAAAAGTCAAGCCCTCCCTCGCCGAACAAAGAACAAACTTTACGAGTCCCTCATCATTCCCGTCCTCCTATATGGCGCAGAAGCGTGGTGATGACAATATGCAATGAGTCGAACCACGGAATATCCGAGAGAAAGGTTTTGCGTAAGATTTATGGTCCTCTGCAAGTTGGCAATGGCGAATACCTCAGACGCTGGAACGATGATCTGTAAGAGTTATACGATGATATTGATATAGTTAAGTGGATGAAGAAACAGCGGTTACGTTGGGTAGGTCATGTCGCCCGAATGAATGAAAGCGTTCCAGTCTTGAAAATATTCGATCTAGTACACAACGGTGGAAACATATGAAGAGGAGGACCCACACACCGTTGGAAGGATCTGCTGCAGAGCGAGCTGGTTTCACTTCTACTTCCAACTGGCACCATATAGCGAAGAGAAGGAACGAATGGCACGCTATAATTGATTCGGCTATAATCGTATAAGAAAGAACTGTTGAAGAATAACCGAACCTAGTCTAACCTAACCTAACTTATCAATAAGTATACACTTTTCAATATACATTCTCAATTACTTGCTTCTAACCTCTATGATTAAACGCTCTACTCGATGCAGCAACAACACAAAAAACAACAACAACAACAACAAAAAATCTTAACACTATTAATTTTCAATTTCTGTATGCAACACCACATATTATCAGCGCTGAAAATAACCTATTATTATACCACCGCCACCACCGGCATCACCGCAAGAACGCCTTTAGCCGTGACGACGCTGATGATGTGTTGGCTTGCGAAAATTAATCGCAATCAATTTCAAGCAATTTTTCATGCTTCAAGCAGGTCATAGAGGTGATTATGCCAAGCAAAAAAAAAAAAAAAAGGAAATAATAAAAAAGTGGAAAAATATGCAAAGAGTTCGAGGAAAACTGGCACACACACACACTGCAAAGGAGTAGGCAAGTCGTGGCGACTCTCGATGTCAAAGGACTTAGAAAACGCTTAGAATGTTTGCACTCGCTATACGTTGGGGTGTGCTTGGTAATATTTTTTATTTTTTATTTTTTTTACGCACACCTAGACCACATTTTACACTTTTCTACACTCCTTCCTCTGTCACTTCCTCAACTCCAACTCTTCAGCGTGCGTGCACTCACTCAGGGCAGTCGTTGGTGGTAATGTGTTAGCGACATATTTAACGCGTCAGCATGACTTCTGAGAAGTGCAAAAACATGAAAGGATTTCATGAACAAGGCGTTGGAGAGAGCGCTGGGAAAGAAAGGGTTAGGGAGGAACGAATGGCGAATGAATAAATAAGAAGCTAATGTGTGGGAGTAAGAAGGTTGAGAAGTTAGAGCGGGTGAAAGCAACATTGCTACCCAAGAGTTGCCTTTTTTTTGCAGACAATTCAAAGAGCTCGGTGGCAGAATGTGAGAGAATAAAGAGAATTCTTCAAATAAAACCTAGTGATGTGATGTGGCAAAGTATGTAGAATAAGCCTGGAGTTTTTGAAAATTTTCATCTAATTCTCTTTAAAATCAAGCTCTGGTGAGCGCGACCGGCGACATACTCTAAGTAATTGCACGGGTATAGAGTCGGTTTTTAAAAAGCTCCGTTTTTTCATATGGCAGGCACCTACTACTTAACAGCTGCGGTTCGAAAAGAAATGGATGTTGGGTAGCAGTTGTGGTCTTTCAGCAAACCTTTCGTATCGGATCTTCCTTGCTATTGTGGAGTCAATAGTTCCACATGGCGCTCTAGTATGGTGGTGGGCTGCAGGGTGGTTAAGGCTGGAAAGGTTCTTCAAACACTAGATGTTCAGCATTACCGGAGCACTTAAAATATATGCTCAGCGAATCTAAATGACTAAAAACAAGGCCTATAAAACTGCTGCAAGGTAACACGTTTCAAATTAGCTTGGAATTACGACTTATGGGCACAGCTTGTGCTTAAGAAATATGCTTAAAAATAAAAATAGACCACGTTACCGCGGCTCCATTTAGGGCAGGCTCTAGCAGCCACAATAGAAGCAGTCCCAGTTGTCTCAAGAACTAAAATTTGCAGACAAGACATTGTATATCTCTATAGATGGCACTAAACTGAATGACGGAGTGATGGCTGTAGTTGACTGCGTCCAACCGAAGTTAACAAGCCGAAACCAAAATATTTGCTACAAAATAGCAGCCAAACTATGGCTGGAAACTGGCCTACACAGAAGAGAACTCATTCATAGTTTTCTGGTTAGCCAAGCCACCACCAAAGCTTAAGTTTCATATAACAAGTAGTCGGTAGTGATTGCATCGTGTAAGGAGTCAATAAAATGGCTGGCAGCGAAAAAAAAAGCTCATCTGGGTATGAGAGCCTCGAGTATAATGAGTTAGTTGAAGTACTGTCTAAAGACGAAGCACTTTCAGAACTACACTAACTATGGACTTGTCAATTCCTCTCCGACATGTGAAAGATGAGATAGAAGTGCTCTTGGATCGTCAGGCTAAGAGACTTTGGAAAGGCACAAAGTGTTGCAGAATAGCGAAAATTATGCGCGGAACCAAAAGGGGTAACTATAATAGGTGAGTGTCTACCGCTCGACACATAAAGGTTGAATGTACTTTAATCTAGTGACACAACAAGGAGCTTAACAGTACAGACCTTTGGCCATATATAGTGTATTTGGTAATACTATGGACGTGGTATTCATGTATGTATGCGAGACAACCAGCTCAACCTAACTTAGCCTAGATCTTTGTGGTGAGAAGGAATAATATTAATCACCCAAAACTCTTCACACGATGCAGTTATAACTCTGTCTATGGATAAAGATAAATTAAGACTGGCAGAGTATTAATCGGGTACCACATAGGGACTGCTAGTCGTCGGCATTTATTAAACACTCTTATTTCCGTGTCCAGGGGAGACCAACATACTAAAACAATTGTAGCGGTCGAGATCTAACAGACTTGGAGATATTAATCCGTCAGTCGTTACGAGGCTGTCTAGCCATTTGTGTATAATTTTTTTTCTAGACTATACGGAGTTAGCCATAGCCGGTCCCAAGTCCGTGCTGCAAAAGGATGAGGGTTGGTCGGGGAGCCCTGATTGACTTCCAGTAGGTTTCTCGGGAAATAGGAAGATGACGGAAACTATTCTCTTTGAAAAGCCGACCACCTTAGCAGCAAGCTTAAACTGCAATCTGGCACAATGAATGAAGGCCTAAACGGATATATGGTACTCCAGTTGGCACCCAGGAATTATGGAGGCTTTAACACCGCTTTAACACATGATTGGACGACATGCGGGGAGCACAATGAGTCTACCTATGGCTTAGGTGCTGCCGCCTGTTGGTGAGGCCCTCAACCTCCGCTTGCAACCAACCATTATGCAACGTAAAGCTCATCTTAAGAGTAGATTTTCCAGCTCTAAAGACTCATCCAGGAAAAACAAATTTGTTTCTAACATACTTCTAACACATCTCAGTTGATGAGAGCAGACGGCGAGAGGAACTAAGAACGCTTAATGTGGTGGGGAAGTTTCGCTGCACACAAAACGCTTTATATTCCCAACCACGGGCACGTCTACACTCTCTTATTCTACTCTACATCGCCATGCAGAGTAATCTGTATTCACCTCGGGCGGAGAGTGCTAGGTAGAGAGCTTGGAGCTAATCCAAGTGCTAAAAGGAAATCGCTTTCTACTTCAGTTCATGTCAATGGGAGAGGCTTTTTCGCCTTCTTGGTGAAGGTTGCTTCGTACCGGTCCTCAGGTTCGATGAAAGCATTCTCACAAAATGTTTGCTCTACCTAAGAGTTATTTTCGCGCTACCCCGCACACATTCTCAGCCGATTTCTTACAAATAACTACTTTCAAATCAAAGGCTTCAACTTCTAGAGTCTCCGTTGCGTCACTGTGCATTGCTGAAAATTACATTGTTGCCAGTTTTCTCCCCTCACCCTCTCTCGCCCTCTCTTTCTCTCTCCCTTTAAAAGTGTACACACCTTAGGCCCACCTTCCACACGTCAGTCTGTTTGATTTGCTTAGCGAAGAAAGGTAATTATTTCTCAAGTTGTGATTTCTGTTTTTTTTTCTCCACTCTTTTTTATTGCAAAATGCTTTCGTCCCACTTAACATTCCAGCATGCGTGTGTATGTGTTTGTCATGTAATGACTGTGAAATCGCATGAATTAATTATGTTGCACGCATATGGCATGCAACCGTGGCGACGAGTTGACAGCGCAATTTGTTGTGAGTTTGGAAAAAGACGCGCACAATTTCTTGAAGGGTGTCAAGGAATAGAGTTTAGAGGGAAGGGATTTATTTTCAATTGAAATTAAAGGGAAAGATGGTCATCTGTCGGACCAGATACCGGCATAAAAGAACTTATCAAGCTACAGTACTGTCCCTGTATCGACGAAATGCCAACCAAATCGACGTGATTGCGATAGACGGAAGCCATGTTTTCAGTGTTCGAGCTGTGCGTACGCTCCGAGGTCCAAGTATGAAGAGCTTGAGAGCCTGACCCACTGGGATTATATTCGAAAATTCTATGAGCAAAAGCGGCAACTTACAGAAGGTTTCAAGACTGGTAATTTTGGTTACGATGGTCAAAGTATGTTGAACTGAAGCAGGGAACTCTTCTGCATGCCGTGAAAGTGAAACACTTGGAGGTGGTGAACTCGAAATTCCAATTCATAATTAAGAAGGAACAGACAGAAGAAGTACGAATAGTGATTGACCGCCTAAAGAACAGCAAAAGGAGTCAATGGCTACCCGAGTGGATGGTTTATCGGTTGAGCTATCCAGATATGGTGTCGAAGAAGTGACAAAGTATACTTATACATCAGCTTCTCTGCAAAATTTGGTCAGTGCAATCCATAAAAGGATGTACACCACAAGCTGGAACAATATTGCATACAGATTTCTATTGAGCATACTGTGTGAAAGACAAAAATCAACCGACTTAGGCTGAGTCCTGTTTAATCCACCATTAAACAGATATGACCAAATATTGGCAAAGTGATGCTTTTAAGTCCCCGTCTGTCTGAAATTCTCCGCAAAACTTCTGCAAATCTCTGTGTAAATCGATGATAAGCAATCTCAAAAACTTTGTCAAGATCGGAAAGAACCTCTCCGAGCCAGTCGATACTAAACGAGGAGTTTCAGACAGAGAGACTTTCTATGGTGAGACTTCTTCAACATACCATAATGTTGGAGAACTGAATTAGAGAATCAAAACAGAAACTACTGGCGTGACATCACAGGCCTCAACTGCAGCACCGTTAGTTCTGTTTTCTCCAGACTTGATAAAGAAGCGAAGCAAATGAGTCTTATAGTGAATGAGGGTAAGACGAAATATCTCCTGTCATCAAACAAACAGTCATCGCATTCGCGACTCGGCTCCCACTTCACTGTTGATAGTCATAACTTCGAGATCGTAGATAATTTCGTCTATATTGGGACTAGCGTTAACTCCAATAATAATGTCAGCCTTGAAATCCAAGGTAGAATCACTCTTGACAACAGGTGCTACTTTGGATTGAGTAGACAATTAAAAAGTAAAGTCCGCTTTCGACGAACCAAGACCAGACTCTACAACTCACTCATTTGTTTATTTGTTTACTTCCTGCAATATGGTGCAGTGGACTTGGGAATAACGACATCCTATTAGTCGGCGTTAGGAGTTTTCGAAAGAAAGGTTTTCCTGAAGATTTATGGGCTTCTCCACATGGAGGACGACGAGTACAGCAGACGATGTATCGAAGAGCTATTAGACATACGTTACGATGGCAATGCTATAAGTGATTTTCAGCCTTGCACCTGCTCCAATTTGTGGTGTAAGCTTTGATGTTTATCCCACAAAGATATAGGCAGCGGCTACGTTTTTTACATCACGTCGTCCGTAACACTCTAGCTTAGAAAGGTTACGACGCAGTACTCGCCAGTGGAAGTAGAGGAACATGCAGATAGCCACCCCGTTGGAAGGATCAGCAGGAGAGCGACCTAGTTGGGCACTTGGTATTTCCAATAGGCGCGGAACTGTGGAAAAAATTAGGAATGGCGCACTATTGTTGACTCGGCTATAATATCTTTAGCGCGGCTCTCGCTATTTTTAACATCACAACAACAATTAACAACATTTTTCAACGAGCAAACCAACGACGCCATATTTTATACTGTGTAGTAAATTTCAGAAAAAAAAAAATAAATTTGCTTATCCCCATATTTCTGCCTTGTGCCATTGCATTCTTCATACTTTCGTGGCGTCACTACTGAACTGGTTACAATTTCCACATGACTGCAGCATTGGAATGCCAAAAAATATGTCCGCATGACGTCCGTCAAGTACTTGAAGAGGTTGAGGGGAAAAAGTCTTGAAGAAAAAGCGATGAAGAAAATTGGGTGCCTCCCTTCTTTTGAGCAATAAAATGGCGTAAATGCAAATGACGACAGAAATCGGTATGTATGTAATTATGACATAATAAATACATATATAAACATTTTTGTATGAAGCAGAGTCGTCTCAGTATATGCAGACTCGAACCATTTTTATATAGTTGGCTCTAAACTAGCCAACAGGGTCGATACACAAAGAAACTTGGAATCAGCATGTCCTTTCGGTTACTGGATCTTCTCCTTCTTCTCTACTGGCATAGACACCGAATCAACGACAGCGCGTCATTCGTTCCTTCTCTTCGCTGTTTGATGCCGATTGAAAATACCAAGTTCAACCAGGTCCTTCTCTACCTAGTCTTTCTAACCTGCTCCTCCTCTGCTTTCACCAGCGTGCATTGCATCGAACATTTTCAGAGCTAGGGTATTATTATCCATCTTGACCTAGCCAGCTGTCTCTTAATTCGCTAAACTATATCAAAGTCGCTGTATATCTCGTGCATCTCATTGTTCCATCGGTTGCGGTATCCGCCGTCCCTAACTGGTAGAGGACCATACACCTTACGCAAAACCTATCTATCGAAAACCCCTTATGCCGACTCATCAGATGTTGTCATTATCTATGCTCCGCACCATAGGACGGGAACGATGAGCGACTCTACAGGTTTTGGTCCGTCGAGGGAGGACTTTGCCTTTCTATCGCCAATTCAGTCCAAAGTAGCATCTGTTGGCAAGAGCTAGGGATTCTGTGATAGGCGCAATTGTTTACCATTTCAAATTTTTGATGAACTTTTCTCACACATATTCGTCGCTTAGTGAATATTTGATCGATGATGGATCTACGAGAACTGTACTCATGCGCTGATAAGGTTCGATCAGAGCTCGCTTTTGACGTAGGAGCTCATTCATACTCTACGCTTGATAGGACATTAACAAAAAGAAGCGATACAGGGGAGGCTTAAACACTACGCATACGACCGCAATTGCCGCAAAACTCCAGGGCCGTAACAAAATACTCAAAGTGCTAGCCGGCAGCACCTGGGGTAAAGATAAAGAAACCTTGCTGGCAACCTGCAAAGCAATTTGCCGACCGGTCGTAAACTATGCTGCACCGATCTGAGCGCCGGGGACGAACGAGACGCAGTTGAAGCAGCTACAGGCCTGTCAGAATACCGCCCTTAGGACTGTGACAGGAAACCTCCCGATGTCGCCGGAGCAAACCAGGAGTCAATCAACACTTTCAAATACTCCCTTCCCGTGAATGGTGTGCTCGGAGTTAAACCACCACCTATTGCAGACAACGAGCTCGAGCTGCTTCGAGAGACCCGCGTGACCCTGGCACAACTTAGATCTGTATATTTTAGCAGGTCAAACTCCTCTCTATCTAGACCCGACCCCAGCATACCCAACGTATGCCCTGCATGTGGAGAGTCTCCGCACGACACTAACCATCTCTTCACATGCCCCCTTAAAGCGACTCATCTAACCCCCCCTCTCCCGTTGGTCCAATTTCGTCGAAACAGCACATTTCTTGGACCGCCCTTTAGTTGACCTCGGCGAATTAGATTGACAAAGCCTGCCTTAAGCGGGGTTAAGGAACCCCTACATGATAAGGTATGCTTAATTCGACTGCGGTCGCCCCTCGGCAGGGAATTTCAAGCCCCTCGAGTGTGTTTCTGACATGAAATAGAAAAAGCTACTGACTGAATTCCGTCGGACGTTCGAAGGCGGCTTGGTATAAACCATTTATGGGAAAAACATTGAGACACATACCCCCACGTTAGAGGAGAAGCCTCATATTAGCGCCACCTTGTGGGTTTTTTGACTGATTTTAAGTTGAACCTGTAAGGATGGCATCTCCTAGCTAATCTAGCTGAGAACAGCATTTACTGAGTAGCTCTCACTTTCGCTCCCTCGAAGGCATGGAGAGAGAAATAGTTTCGATCTCCTTCTAAGACGTAGCAGAAGCACGCTGAATCTAGCTTGTACAGTTGAGCCATTGAGTGCTCCTTGAAGGCGCTTAATTAAAAGCCTTCTATGTTGTTTTTTTATTTTCATTTTTATTTTTATTTTTATTTTTTTCTAATTGAGATATTTAATTTTAACCCAAGATCAGCTTCAATAATAGCATATTTGTTGTACTCAAGTCAATCTGGGTCAATCAGTGATTCTAAAAAGCTTTATTACTTTGTTGTTGTTGTGGTTAGTGAGACTCATATTTCCGCGCTTCAAAAGTCTGGCGGCTGCTGATAGTTAAGCTATTAAGAGGGCGAAGAAAGGAAAAAAAATCATATTTCACCGACAACTGCCAAACCACCAACCAGAGTTACCCATCAAATAAGCGCGACACCACCCACAAACAGACTAATAAATATGGACTTAGAATTCTACAAAAAAGCAAAAAAAAGAGAAGAGAGAGGGAGAGAAAAAAAATATTCACGCAATTTTAAATTTAAATTTCAATAAAGATCTGTTGGGAAGCAAAAAAGAGTAGGAACTAGGTGAGGAAGTAGAGAAGGAAAGAGAAGGAGGGGTTCGAACAAAGAAGAAGATGCAGAAGTGGCTGGCTATCAGGCGTAATTCATGCCACACCGCATGACGGCTGACCACTTGATGCAATATGCAACAGCTAGAGCCGAGATGGGAGTACTATGCGCCGAATTTAGCCACATACTCGTATGTATGTACTTACTCGTATGCACATAACTGGACAATGTGAGTGAGTGGATTTGCCGCTTTTCTCCAGTGCCACCGCCAACGCCACACATACACACACACACACACACACACACACACACACACATGCGCAGTTTGACTTAATTGAATAAATCAAACGACGAATCAAAGGCGACCCTTTTAATTGACTGCGGACCACCATGACGAGCGTGGACGTGGAATAACAGCAACAACAACAACAACAACAACAATACTCTGTCCAAGTGCTCTACTGCTTGTTGGTGGCGATGTCGCCTTTGGTGGCACACCAAGCTCAGTGCAACCAGCTTGTACCATATCTATGTATGTATGTATGTATGTATGTATGTATGTAAGTACATTTCTAAAACAACGAGCCACCAACAGATCAGCTCCATGAAGCGGCCCACCGCCTTCGGTGACAAGACAATGCCGGCGCAAGTCTATGGTTTTCCAATGAAATGATGATCGTTATGAAGTTGTGTGTGTGTGTATGTGTGACAGCAACCAGCATCTCATAAATATTTGCCTCAAATTTCAAAAGTCAACAACCAACAACAACAATACTCACAATTGCTATAAAAACAATTGGCGATTTTATGTTTTCTTCTCTTTTCTCCATTTTTCGCTTTTAATTTCATTGAACGATCAGTGAAATGAATTATTATTGCATTGATGAGTGGCGGCAGCAGCAGCAGCAACGGTGGCAAGCACAAACACACATACATCAATAGAGTGGACAAAAAAGAATTATTAGATATTCTGAGTCATCGAGCCTTGGTTGGGTCGTTTTTCTTGTCTCGGGTAGAGCATGTACTGTTATTGTTGTTGTTGTTGTTATGACCATTCGTGTGATAGCACTCGGAAGCAAACCTTTCCAGCGGCATTAAGGAGTATGAGAGGTTTATTAGAGCAGAGTGCGACTGCAAAAAGCGAGTGGTTACCAAAGGCCGAACGTCTTAGCTTCCAATTCCTCTCCCTCTCAAGTCCCTCTCCCAGAGCAACATTCAAAATTATGAAAAAAAAATAACAGTAACTACTTGTGATCGCACAACAAAAAACTGACAGACAAAAAAAAAAAGAAAGAGGCCGAGATGCGTGAGTATGAGGAGCTTGAGGAGCTGGCCGACAAGGGTAATGCTCGAAAGCTTTATGAGAAGATACGACGACTTAAAGACTCCTGCAGGAGTCCTACGACTGGAGTAGACTCCTGTAGAGCAAATACAAATACATGATCTAGCCATCGATGCCCAGAGCATATTGAATTTATGGAGGGAACACTTCTCCAGCTCGCTGAATAGCAGTGAAAATGGAGTATCCGGAGATGGTGAACCCCAAAACTCAATCGATGACGATGATAAAGACGATGATCTGACCATGAAGAAGTTCGAATCGCCCCCTTGAAAAACAATTAAGCAGCTGGAGCTGAAGGCCTACCGGTAGAACTATTCAAATATGGCAGTGAAGAGCTGACGAGGTGCATGCATCAGCTATTTACCGAATATGGTCGGACGAAAGCATGCCCGACCATTGGAATTTAAGTGTGCTCTGCCCAATCCATAAAAATGGGGACCCCACAGTCTGCGCCAATTATCGTGGAATAAGCCTCTTAAATACCGCCTATAAGGTCTTGGACCTTATAGACCTGGTAAGTCAACCATTGACCAGATATTCACCATCTTGGAAAAGACCCGTGAAAAAAGGATTGACACGCACCCTCTCGACAACCAAAGAACAAAATCTACAAGTAACTCACTATTCCCGTCCTGCTATATGGTGCGGCAGCATAGACGATGACAACATGTGATGAGTCGGCATGAGAAGTTTTCGAGAGCATAAGATTTATGGTCCTCTATGAGTTGGGAACGGCGAATACCGCAGCTGATGGAACGATGAGCTACAAGAGGTATATAGTAACGATTTTCGAGACAGTACTTGGCTTGGTCATCTCGGCTGGATGCATCAAAACACTTCAGCTCTGAAAGGATTCTATACAACACCCACAGGTGTGGCATGCGAAGGAAGAGTAGGACAGGAAATCCTTTCGAAACACCAAATAAACTGCGGAAATAATAAATAACGGCTACGACAGCGGCGCCTACGCTAATTTAGAAGAAGAATAATCAAAAATAATATTATAAAATAATATTATATATATAATAATATATAAATATAGATATAATAATAATAATAGGTATAAATTTTAATTTCTAATTTATGTATGTTTAAAATAAAAAAAAAAAATTATATATATATATATATTAATAAAACTTTCATTTTTTCTAAATATTTTAATTTAATCTTTTTTGTAAAAAAATAGTTTAAAAAATATTGAAATAAAATAATTAGAAAATATTATTAATAAGCCCAAAGGGTGACACCGTTAAGGATTGAAAAGTTTCAACATAATAGGTTTATTTTACTCACACGCCTTCTTCAAGTATACTACAATATATACAATATATACATATGCGTCGAAGTATAATAGTTTACCTTCTTTATTTTACCAACGTGCCACATTGTAAATAAACATGGCGTTCATAAGTGGAAACTACAATACAATGAAAAAGAAAAACAATCTCACTCCCGTAAGGAGGGTTCAATGTATGTTGTTTTTTTATGGCACAACCTTTACATATGACTTCACACACACACGTATGTTTTTAGGTACCCTCTTATATGACTTTATTTACGCTAATGTGTACATACTCATATGCACATAGAATGCTATGTTATTTAATGTTGCATATTTTGTTTATTTTTTATTTTATTTTATTTTTTTTCACTTTTTTCTTGCATTACTTTACCTGAACGTTCTATTTGTTTTTGTTACTTTAACAGAATTACATGCGTTCGGTCTGTGGCATGCGGCATGTGGCAGCACTATGCGAGTACAACGTAAATGCATATTTCAAGTGGCCTAATTAGTGTTGGTGTGCCGATCAACACACACTCGGCAAAGTGAGGTAGAATAAGGAGGGAAATGGTAAAATGAATATATATATATATGAGAAAGAAAACTGTAAGTACCTAAACCATTAATTTTTATTATTATATTTAATTCAATTTAATTTAGTTTTATTTGCTGTTTAATTGATTTTTTTAAATTTTATTTTATGTTTAATTACTTTAATTTTATTTTATTGTACTTAATTTTAATCTTTTGTTTAGTTTAATCTGAATTTTAAATTTTTATTTTATTTAAATTTTTCTAAATTATTTTATTTCATTTTATTTTGTTTTATTTCATTTATCTCAATTTAATTTAATTTATTTTATTTTATATAACTTGATTTGTTTTATTTGAATTTATTTTATTTTGTTTCATTTTATTTGATCTTATTTTATTTTGTATTAATTTATTTTATTTTCATCCATTTTATTTTATTTTATATTATTTTATTTCGGTTAATTTTGTTTAATTTTATTTTATTTTATTTTTTATATTATTTTATATTATTTTATTTTATTTTATTAGATTTTATTTCATCTAATTTGCTTCATTTTTATTTATTTAATTTAATTTATTTTATAGCAATTTATTTTTTTTTTTTATTTTAAATTAACTTACTTTTTTAATTTTTTAATTTAATTTTTTTTTTTAGATTCTTTTATTTTATTTTATTTTATTTTGATTTCTTTTATTTTATTTTATTTAATTTAATTTACTTTATTTTTATTTCATTTATTTTTATTTATTTTATATTTCAAACTTTTTTTTTAATTTAATTTACCTTATTTAATTTTTTAATTTTATTTTGCTTTATATTTTTCTATTTGTTTATTTAGATTCTTTTATTTTATTTTATTTCATTTTATAATACTTTATTTTATTTTGCTTTATTTAACTTGAGTAAATTAATATCAATTTAATTTATTTTATTTCGTTTTCTTTTATTTTCTTTTATTTTTTTTATTTAACTTGATTTATTTTATTTTATTTTAATTTATATTATTTTGTTTTCTTAAATTTTATTTTATTTTATTTTTTTTTTTATTTTAATTTAATTTACTTTATTTTATTCTTTTAATTTTATTTTGTTTTATATCATTCAATTGTTTTTTTAAGAGTCTTTTATTTTATTTTATTTTAATTCATATTATAAATTTTATTTTAGTGTTTCATTTAATTTTTATTATGTTAATTTATACACTACAATATATATATTCAGTTTTTTTTTGGTTTTATTTTACTTTATTTCATTTAATTTATTTTAATTCATTTGTTTTTGCCTAATTTACTGTTTTATTTTTATTGTATTAATTTTATTTTGTTTTATGTTTTTTATTACATATTATATTATTTTATTTTAGTGTTTTATTTTTATTTTTTAATATTTTAATTTAGTTCTGTGTTTTTTATTTGATTTTATTTCACTCTATTTTATTTTATTTTACTTTATTTCATTTCATTTAATTTAATTTATTTTTATGTATTTTAGTTAGATTAATTTTTTTTATTTAACTTACTTTATTTTATTCTTTTAATTTTATTTTGTTTTATATGTTTCAATTTTTTTTAGATTATTTTATTTAATATTATATATTTTGTTTTATTTATTTTTTATTTTACTTTGTATTATTTTATTTTAGTGTTTTGTTTTATTTTTTTTATTTATATATTTCAGTGTATTATATTTATTTTATGTTATTATGTTTTATGTTATTACATTTTATTTTATTTAATTTTATATTATTTTCGTTTTATTTTGTTATTAATTTTATTTTATTTTATTTTTCTCTTCGCATTTATTTTCATAAGAATCTGTAATGGGTCAAGTATGTGTACTCTGCAATATGTAATACATAAATCTTATTAATTTTTTTTCTTTTTGCATTTATTGTAATTTCAGCTATAGCTACTTACCTTCTCGCCTTCTCTTGCACTCATCAGAATTCTCCAACCACCGTCGCTGCCAAGTTACCGCCAAAAAATTAGCATATTCCATATTTTTTTCCTTATGTGACGATGTCAATGGCATAATGGCCGCGCTGTGGCTCTAACTGTGGCTGTGGCATGGGCTTGATAGAGGGTTGAGTTCGCAATTAACCCTTGTAGCGAAAGGAAATACTTCTGAGGACTCGACACACGGTAAGCAGACGTCTCCTGCCGTGGCGGCAACGATGCGGGTAACGGCAACAACAGCGACCGGAGCTACTTTCAACGCACTTCATATGCTGCTCTTATTAGCTACTCGAGCTATTTTTTTTTTCTGTTTTCGCTTTGCAGTGCTCCAGCCATAACCTCACCTTACAAATGTGTTTTAAACACATACTTATGTGCATACATATAAACTAATGTATACATTAATATTACTGCAATTTACATAAGTACATATGTATCTATGTATGTATGTACATAAAATTATGACATACTCACCGCCCTCAACATACAACAACGCGAATGTGCATAAATCTGCGTGGACTCCGCCGGGGAACGCGTTGTAAGTGTATAAGTGCTTCCTCTTTTATGGCGGTGTTAAGCGTCGGCGTCAGCGTCGGCGACGATGATGTTGTTGGTTATTTTTTACGCTTTTTCTTCGTTTTGTGTTGTTGTTAGCTCTCCAGTTGGTTGAAAGGATTATTTTTTTTTGTTTTTTTTTGTTTTTTCAAAGGCTCTTTCATGCAAATGTTGTTTGTGTGTGTGTGTGTGTGTATGTGTTTGTAATGGTGGCGTATATTAGCTATTTTGCCACTCACATTTCAATTGTGTTCAACTTCCTTCCTGTTGTTGTTGTTGCTGTTGTGTTTTATAATAGCCTTACACTTCACGGCGCGGTTTTACGGTTATTTTTGCTTTTTTTTTTTGGTTTGTCGTGCCTATACATTCATACTTACTGTACATATGTACATATGTTTGTATAAATAAATATGAAAACTTAATTTCTCGATTTTAGTGAATTTTTTTTGGAAAACAAATATTTAAAAAAATTTTAAAAATTATTTTAAAATTTTGGAAAAGTAGAAAATTTAGAGATTTTTTTTCTCTCTCTCATAGGAACTCTTGTCCCTAGCAAAGCCGACTTTCACAGGCTTCTCGTGAGGCCAATTCTTAACCAACCTAAGCATTCGCCATAGAGAGGAACAGATGGTAAACATTTGGCGCGAGGTCAGCCCGGACTATAAGGTGGCTGCGTAAGAACCTCCCAATCAGGCTCTAGGAGCTTCTGGCGAGTCACTATCGTCACTATCGATGTGTGTGGTCTGGTGTTGTCTCGATGAAACATAATTCCCCTCCAGTTAGCCAGAGCTGGGCGCTGCTGGGCGATTGTTTCCTTCAAACGGTCCAATTGCTGACACAGTACAGGTTCGTATTATGGGTATGACCTTAGGGAAGCAGCTCGTAGTGTTCGATTTCTTGCCAAACACACCAAAAACCTACAACAAATCCTTCCTGGTCTGGCTAATCCTAGCTTGGAGAGCGTTTGTGCCGGCCCACTGCCCTGCAACCCGGACCGCCTTCATTTGACGTTGCTGTAAGTGAAACACTTTTCTTCACCAGCGACCATTTGCTTCAGAAATGAAGCTTTGTTGTGTATCCAGTCATTTTTAAACGGTTTTTTGTGCAATTTTTAGCTCCTTGGTCATCGAAATAGTGCTCGCACGACGGTTAGACTCGACGATACAAAAATAATGGATTAATTTTTACTTTACTTCTTTTTATTTTACTTCGAACCATCATGACTTTAAGATATTTTTAGGTATGAGACAACTAGAATCCAATATCTCCCCCGAAAGTCGGGTCTTTATACCGCAACTATTTGAATTTTCAGCCGACTAAGGACTGTTACTCCAGTTTTAAGCCGCCACCGAACGGCTGATGGAGTTTTATGTGGAATTTTTTACTTCTTCACATAATCCAGCCCGAGTTCGAGCCCGTGATCGGCTGTATAGTTGCGCCGCTGCAACAGCATTTGGGTGAATATCTCTAGAAAGAGGTCAAACATAGCTTAACTAGCTTGAAACGAGCCAAAAAAACATCCGCCCACTTGATAACCACCTGGAATATCCTAATTAAATGCTAATCTTCTTAGCCGAAATGACGTTGACTTGCCGAGTTCGAAGTTCTTAGAGAATAACCGAAAGAAGAAGCTTATTTCAGCTTCGAACCAAAGACTACAGCGCATTTAGAGGGAATAAGGTGGTATTAGCATATGTTTCGCTGTAGACAGAGCCTTACTCGCACTGTGTGAAGTGTTTGTTGCGGTCCAGTTCCTCCTAGTTATGACTCTCGCTAGCTCGCCGCACAATTACCTGGGATATCTCTATACCCGGGCATTCAGATCACGTATTGACGTAGTGTGGTTGCATTGCAGACATCTGATGGCAGCTTGGTTGTCGGTGTACGTAGTATTTGATCTCCTTGGGACAGTAGATTGATCAGCCATTCGACTGCTTTCCTAATGGCAATAAGTTCAGCTCTTAAGACACTGCAAGTTTTCGGTAGTTCGTATTGATTAAAGATGGCTATAACTCTCTGATTCCGCTTCCCTCCGGGGATTATTTTGCAATAGAGATTGTCGAAGTTAGAGGTGCCTCGGATTTAAAAGGGTTTCTAGGGCTGTTCATGATAGGTGCTTCTCCGAGATGAAATTGAGGTACTGTCGAATCCTCATGTATGCAGACCTAGCGCTAAAAAGACGGGCTCGAGGACGTTCTTGAGGGTTAAATCCAAGGCAAACGATCAATAAAAGTTTCCTTGGCTTTGGAGGGAGTTCATGATAGATGCTTCCCGGGCGCGAAATTAAGTCTCTTTCGAATCCTCATGTATGCAGATCTAGGACTAGAAAACGTGCTCGGTCCGTGGTATAGTGTATAGTGGACGTTCTTGAGGGTTAAATCCAAGGTAATAATATCGAGAAAAGTTTTCAGGGCTTTTCAGGGAGTTCATGGTGTATGCTACTCGGGGTAAATTTGAGGCCCTGGGAGTTTGATATGCGCCAAAGTGGACGTTCTTAAGGAATAAGTCCAAGGGAACAAGATCGAGAAGAGTTTCTGGGGCTTTTGGTGGAGTTCATGGTAGATGGTTATCTGGAATGAACTTGGGGCACTGTAGTACCTTAATATATGCAGTCCACACCTAAAAAGTTTGGCTCGTTATTGGAGGGTTAAGTCCAAGGGATGAAGATCGAGCGGAGTTTCTAGGGTTTTTTAGGGTGTTGATGTATGTTTATTTGCTGAAATTATTTGATTTAATTTTTGATAATAGACAAACCGAACTTTAAGAGACCTTAATGAGGAGTAAAGTCAAGTTTGTGCCTAATTAAATGATAAACATGCAAAAAAATGGTTCTGGGTTGAACTCTTCATGGGTTTCACTTCAGCTGCAAACAAAAAATGCGCATTTTGGCGAGACTTGTCAAGATTTCGCGTTTCTTCTTGCTTTCTCTATGCTGCTACCAATCACAACTAACGCTTCCGAGACTTCTTACTCAATTTTGGGAATTTTGTTTTGCGCTATTGTATCTTAAGTCCGGGATCTTTGCTCCGCGGATATTTAATTTGTAAAAAAATACACTATTCCCCTCACACCCTCTGAGACTTGCAATGAAATAAAATTTAGGGTTAATATTTTAGACTCAAACAATAAGTCGCACTTGTCGCTAAAGAAAAAAAAAAGCAAAATACCGCTAATGAGGGTGCGAAAAGGCACTTCAAACGAAACTCGTCAAAGCAAAAAACAAAAAGTTAAAAAAAAAAAATTAATGGAAAATAAATTTTTCAAAAAACAGCTAAATGCACAAAAACTTGAAGGTGGCAACGGCCCAACACCAGCGAAATTAGAACAAAGCAGCAGAAATGCTTACGAGTTTACATAGGTATGTATAACGGTAAAGCACCATCACCACCACCACCCATTGTGGGTGTGAGCAGTTGAGTTGCCTTTCACAGCGTCCTAAATGTCACCAGCACGGAGCGGGTTAAGAACATGCCGCATACATATGGCCACTTCACTGGCAGGTTTGGTTTCGTGCTTGGTCGACTTGGGTCGACGCCGTGTTGGCGGCTTGGTTTACGCGCATTTGGACTGGCTGGGTCTTTGAGCTGCGCGTGGTTGGTGCCGCAAAAATGTGATTTGTACTTTTAAATGCGCTAATCACTCGAGCAGTAACAACAGTCGGCTACAACAACAACAATAACTACAATAGAATAGTAATGCGAAAGCAATAGCAACAACAACAATGTGTTGGAATAACAAAAGCTGCTGCTGCTGCTGTTGCTGTTGCTGATGGAGCGGCATCATTACCACAACAACGAGACGAACGTGCTGAATTTTGCCGTTTTTTGTGTTTAGTTTTTGTTTTTGTGTTTGCGTTGAAGAATTTTCGCACCGCCGCGACGCGACTAGAGTGTTGTTGCTGTCGCTGTTGGCAACAGGCAATGTGATGCGATTGTGGCAAGTAAATATATTTATATACATTATATATACATAGGTATATGTATATACTTAAACATATGTATATATTTTATAGACATGTAATGCAAATATATATATGTATATAATATATGTACGTACATATACTCTCAAGTACATATAATTGAGCTTTTAAGTGTGCAACATGTCACATTAGCACCGTTGGTGGCGCCGCCGCCATGCCTCTATTATTATTGTGTGCAATTGTGCCAGTTCTTGGTTAATTGTGGTTGTTACGTTGTTGTTGTTGTGGTTGTTGTTGCTTGCTTGCTCTTATTTTATAACAACGTCATCTACTAATGATTAGCTCATTTTAGCGCGCATAACAACACTTACATACGTACGTACATACTTCAAGTGCTGTGGTTGTGGTGCTACTCAACATACATTTTGCCATAATACTTATGTAGGTACATAGTACACACATACATATCTAGGTACATAAGTAGTGTTACTAAAATCGTTAATAATAATGTTTACAAATTTAAATCTAATGAAAAAATTTAAATTATTCCACAAATTTCCTTAAATTTTGCAGAAAATCAGCAAAATTCGTAGTCTATCCGCAGGCGTTGTTGCGCTTTAAAGTTAAAAAATCTACATAAAAAACTTAAATTTCAACACGAAATTTTTTATAAAGACAGCATTGGAGCTTGTAATTTGAAAAAAATATACTTTTTTATATGCTTATCATGTTGGAAATTGCTTTAAATTACCGTTAAACAAAATTTAGATGAACTCAATTTTATTTGGTATTTTTTTTTTAATTTCAATTTTTTAAAATTGGTTGGCGAATCCGTTGCGCTTGTGAGTAGCGTTAGACACCCACCTCTCCAAGGAAAATAAAAAAAAGCCTCGCATGAGAGGTTGAGCAACGGACGGGACGACAAGTACGGAAGAAGTTGGGTTCTTGTGAAATAGACATACTACAGCAACCATATAATGGAGCGCAAATAAAAAAAAAATTAAGTTAAATTTTGTAATTGCGGTCGTCCCTCGGCAGGGAATGTCCATCACTCCGAGTGTATTTCGGACATGAAATAAAGGCTCCTCGTAAAAAAAACCATCAGCCGTTCGGAGGCGGCTTAGTATAAACTGTAGGTCTCTCCATTTATACTATATATACATTTGGTATCGGATATTTGGTGCGAGAGAGACTCCGTCGCGGAGTACTGGAAACTAATCTGTTGGATCAACATCTCGCCACAATCCGCATCAAAACGAATTTTTCAACACACCGCTGTCAAATAAGTGAGCGTTTACTCCTAAAAATTGCAACAATGGTGCGCTCGGCGTTAATTTAAGACCTATCTCCCAAGAACTTCGAACTACTATTTTCCCTTGAATCGATATTATCGGACAGAAGGCAAGTGAGAATGCCGCTGACTTCCTGTGGTCATCTCATGGAGATATGGACATCACGTCACTACGGCGAATGCGGAGCAAATACTACGATATATGTGCTGACAAAATCCTGCTCTCCCCGGTTGGATCTTTGATGATTAAACACCTGCACTATTTCACACCGAAGGGCGTTAGTAGGATCTCATCATTTTTGAGTTGGTTGAAAATCCAACCAAGCACATATTAATGGAGCTGCTTGGCAAAAGACGGGACAAGATCATATCAACACTTTCTCCTTTAATGTCGAGTGTATTGCTCAAACCCCTTGGCTTTCATTTCCATAACAACCCAGTTGAGCTAGCCGGTAATAATGTGAGTCGTCTTCGTAGATTCATGGTTTTTGTACGTTTTGTCGAGTTGTCGGGTATCACACGGCCGTTCAGCCGAACTGGTAAACGTGATATCGTAAAGAATAAGGGATAAAATTGTCTTGATATTGGCAGAGCCACTTATAACCTAACTTAATCCAAGCTTTTGAGTCGTTGGAGTTTTCAGTATTTATTCCGATAGAAAACCAATTTAGATATTATGGAAATTACTATTCTTTTATAGTCTTTCTCACTCACCTATTAGCTCGTCTCTTGATCTTTCGATCTGTAGACAGCCAGGTGGCTTAGTGAATTTTCTTGCACTGGATTCCAGTACTGCAGACAACCATATTTCGTGCCTCAACCCATTGGAGGATTTTCCGTTGTGGCGGCTGAATTTTTCAAGAGTTCTGCCGAGGATACTTTCTCTGCCGACACTGACGTTGAACTCACCAAGCACATAAGTAAGCTCCAGTCGCACATAAAAGGCATCCCTGGTCACATTGTCCTTCTCTTCAAATCAAATCAGTGATGTGTTGAAAAAATTTCGTTTTAATGGAGATTGTGGCGAGACGTTCATCTACCGGATACTCGGCGACGGAGTCTCTCCCCACCACGAGTTCAAAATTGTGCTCCTTTATATGACCGCTGTAGTAAATTTCACAAGAACCCAACTTCTTCCGTCGGTGATGTCAGCCATTATTCTTACGAGGCCATCAATCGGCTGGGGAGTGGCTCTTTCCCAATTAGAGGACCGGGTATTGCATGTGTAGGCCATAAAATCGTGTCCCCTTAAACATATGCGGGAGTCGTCATCAAAGAGGGGGTCACTCAAACGAGCCTTTATGTGTTTTTTTCATTGGAGTATATGATTCATGTAGTAAGTCCCAAGTTCTCCTTCTAAAGTTATGGATCACATATATCTTCAGCCAAAGCTCCCGCTCTGGTCTACCTGGATGGAACATCCAGTGTGTGGCAGCCATACACACGAGCCACATTCCGCAATAATTTACATATTTCTTCTTCTTCTCTTCATGCTTTTCATCTTTGCTCCCTACATACCTTCTTGAACCTTCCTCTTCTTCACTCTTATTCCTCTCCAGGCGCATCAGCATCTTCCAGTTTCCCCTTTAGGGCTGCTTGTCGTCTGCATCCCTGTACTAATTGGGGGCGCATACACTGAAATGGTTCATTTATTATAGTTTTGGTTGTGTGCACAGCCCTGGAAGGGGGACGAGGGTGAGCCAAGAAATATGTGGAGTTCTTCTTACAGCTTCATTTCAGCGACTCACGGCAACAGGATTGGCAGTGCGAGTGGTGCCGAGTGGTGTCGAAGTGAGTTGACGCTGCATGGTAGATGCATGCAACAACTGCATGTTGCACGTTCAGCTTAAATGCGCGTAATTAATTGTGACGTATAAATGCCTCAATGGCGATGGCAATGGCAACAACAGCCACAACAACAATGTGAAAAACAACTACAATAAGATTGACAACAATTCCAACAACAACAAATACATATAAATAACAACGCAAATCGACAAGCGGCAACCAGAGAGCAATCTGACAATCATCAGTCAAGCGCTCATTTAGGCTGTCAGCGGTGGCGACAACAACAATGACAACAATAACAAAAACAACAATTATATATACCATAGTTGCAACAGCAGCAGTCAACAATAATTAACAGCCATGTTGTTGCAAAAGCTCAGCCGCAGCATTTTATACATACTTACATATGTATGTATACATTTATGTATGTATGTATGTATGTATGTGCAACACATATGGTCATGTCAAGTTGAATTGTAGGTTTTAATGAAGTGATGATCGATGATTTTTTCATCAATTGCCACATACCACATACAATATATACATACATACATACATACATATATACTGCAAGTAGATATTGCCACAACAAAAACTTTATTTAGTGTGTATAAGTGTGTTGCAAGCTTTAGCAATAGCCCGTAGTGCCTTGCTAATTGCTTTGGGCGCTTCGCGGTAACTTCGGCGCGAAGGATTTGGCATGCAATGCATGTTGTTTTGGTGTACGTGTTGACCGAAAATGGCGTTGTGGCAAGTTGGCTGCTGGCGCCAAAATAAAAAAAAAAACAAAAAAATAGAGACAAATGCGAATTGTTATTTTTGCTGATTTTTTGGCAATTGTTTTTCATGTTTGTTTGCATTTTTCTGATTTTGTTGTAAATTGCAGTGGTACTTTGTTGTTGTTGCTGTAATTTTGCTGTAGTTGTAATTGTTGTTGTAGTTTGTAATTTTTTCTTATTGTTGTTGTTACACTTACACACCATGTTTCGCAAATTTTTGTTGAAATTTTCTGTTGTAATTTTTTTTGGAGTTGTTGTAATTTTGTTGTTGCGAATCTGTTTGCTGCTGTTGTATTTTTTGATTTTCTCACACCAGCAAGCCACGTTTTGCAAATTTTTGTTGAAATTTATTGTTGTTGTAACTTTTTCTTGTTGTTGTAATTTTGCTGTTGTTGTACTTTTCGGTTTTTTTTTTCACCGGCAGGCCACGTTTCGCAAAATTTTGCTTGAATTTTATTGCTTTTGTAATCTGTGCTGTCGTTGTAGTTTTCTGTTGTTGTTGTAATTCTTCTTGTTCTTGTTGCACTAACACGCCACGTTGCAATTTGACGCAGCGTTTACGCGTAATTTAGCGCGCAATATTAATTACATTTGCCCTTTTGCAGGCATATACATACATACATATACATACACGTATATAAGCCAACTTGCAACGCGGGGCAGTAATATTTTTTGTTATTGTTTTTGGCAATTTTTTTTTTATTGCTCTGCAACAGCTTGCTAGAATGAATGCTCAAATGCATGAAATTTATGCATATTCCCCTACAACAACAATAGCAGCAAACTGTGACTATTTGCCACAAAATTGCATAGCTGTCAGTCAGCCTGTTAGTGTGTTGTTGCAAGAAGATTTTTACATATACATTTTTTTTATTTATTATTTTTTTCTATGCCCCACTCGTTGCATATGTACATACATACATACATATATATATATATATATGCGAGGTAAATAGTGTACAAAAACATATGTTGTTGCATGTGTTGCATGTTGCTTGCAACAATTATTATTATTGTTATGAGCGTAAAATTCGAATTGACACGCCAGTGACACTTGGCTAACACCAATAATCAGCAAATAGCAACAACAACAACAACAAACAAACAAACAAACAATCAAACAAACTGGCATGACATGTGTATTACAACAACAACAGCGAAACACTTGCGGTTTGGCAACCAGCACATATGTGTGCACATGTGTATGTATGTAACCATTATTGTATGTGGCATAGAAATACAGAAAAATATTACAAATTGCTATACATGCAACACGCTAGAATGGCTTTTGTATTTCGGCTATGTTGCATGACCGACAGCGCAACCGTGCCTGCATGTACGGGCAAGTTTGTAGGGAGTGTGTAGGCATGTGTTTGCATATGAGGCAAGGTAGAATTATTGTATTTTTACTGCAATATATGTGTGTTTATATATATGTATGTACCATATATGTCTATAAATGTCTGTATATATGCAAAAATAATATTTAGCATGTATGTGTTTGTGTAAATAATACCTTCCTATGCACCCTTACGTGTACATCTCTTCTTGTCCTCTTCCTCCTCTTCTAGGCACAAAATGAGCTCAATGTGGCATGCCACATGCATCAACTGCAGTGTTTTTGCATTAGGGATTAACGTACAGACACGTCATGTTATTCCTAGAAATTAGCTAAACCGCAAATGTGCAACAAATACATAAATAAACAGCTGTGCAGAAGTGGCAAAAATTATTGGTTGAGTTCTGGGCTCAAATTATCAAGAAAAAAAAATAGTTAATTAAAAATTTGATATAAAAATTAATATAATTTCAGAAAATGGGAAAATAATAAAAACAAGAAAAAAATTAATAAAAAAAATTTTAAAAAATTAAGTAATATAAAAAAATTTATTATTTTAAAGTTTTTTAATTTTTATTTATTAAATTTTTTGTTTTTTTTGTTTTTATTTTATTTATTTTTATGGAATTTTTAAATTAAAAAAAACCAAAACTAATACCATACGAAAAACATAATAAAAACAAATGAATAAAACTTAAAACACAAAAATTTAAAATAAAATATTAAAAAAGAAAATGCAAAAAAAAAAAAAATAAAAAATAATTAAACAAAAATAGCAAAAAATCATTAAAAATATATAAAGAAAAATAATAAAAAAAAGGAAAAATTAATATATTAAAAAATAAAACACCAATAAAAACAAACAAAAAATCAAATAAATAAAAATTAATAAAAAAAAGTTTAGAATTATAAAAAAATAATTAAAAAAACAGATTACAATAATACCAAATAAATAATTAAAATTAAAAAAAAATTAAAAAATTAAATGAAAAAGTTAAAACTAATTAAAATAAAAAAATAAAGAAATATAAAAATTAAATAAAAAATTAGATTAAAAAAAAATAAAAAAGTAATAAACACGCAAAAAAAATAAAAATTAATAAAAAAAATTAAAAAAAAATTAATTATAATAATTAAAAAAAAATTTTAAATAAATAAAAAATGATTCAAGTAATACCAAAAAAATAATAAAAAAAGATAAAGACAAAATTAAATATATAAAATAAAATATAATACATAACAATACAAAAAAGTTAAATCAAAAATGTTTAGCCAAATTAAAATTTAAATTATAAAAAAAATATTGAAAAAATAAAAATTGGAAAAGTGAGAAAATAACATGAAAATAATAGAAAAATTAAAATTAAAAAATAAAATTAAAAATTAAAATATTTAATTATAATAATTAAAGAAGTTTAAAAAAATAAAAAAATGAAGCAATTGATAAAAGTAATACTAAAAAAATAATATAAATAAAAAAATAAATATGTAAAATAAGATATAATATATAGCAATACAAAAAAAAGTTAAATTAAAAAATTTTAGCCAAATTAAAATATAAAATATTAAAAAAAAATATTGTAAAAATAAAAATTAGAAAAGTGAGAAAATAACATGAAAATAATAGAAAAATTAAAATTAAAAAATAAAATATTTAATTAAAAAAATAAAAAAAAGCAATTGATTAAAGTAACACTAAAAAAATAATAAAAAATATATGTATATAATATAAAATATAATATATAACAATACAAAAAAAATTAAATCAAAAATTTTAGCCAAATTACAATTTAAATTATAAAAAAAAAATATTGAAAAAATAAAAATTGGAAAAGTGAGAAAATAACATGAAAATAATAGAAAAATTAAAATTAAAAAATAAAATTAAAAATTAAAATATTTAATTATAACAATTAAAGAAGTTTAAAAAAATAAAAAAATAAAGCAATTGATAAAAGTAATACTAAAAAAATAATATAAATAAAAAAATAAATATGTAAAATAAGATATAATATATAGCAATACAAAAAAAAGTTAAATTAAAAAATTTTAGCCAAATTAAAATATAAAATATTAAAAAAAAAATATTGTAAAAATAAAAATTAGAAAAGTGAGAAAATAACATGAAAATAATAGAAAAATTAAAAAATAAAATATTTAATTAAAAAAATAAAAAAAAAGCAATTGATTAAAGTAACACTAAAAAAATAATAAAAAATATATGTATATAATATAAAATATAATATATAACAATACAAAAAAAATTAAATCAAAAATTTTAGCCAAATTACAATTTAAATTATAAAAAAAAAATATTGAAAAAATAAAAATTGGAAAAGTGAGAAAATAACAAGAAAATAATAGAAAAAATAAAATTAAAAATTAAAACGAGAAGAAAAAATTTATTAAAAAGAATTAAAAAATATAAAGAAAAACTTTAAAATATTAATAAAAAAATAAATTAAATGTAATTTTAGGTGCCCAAATTGAGATCCTTGTGTTCATCCAGAGGACACAAACCAGTCAATGCACACGCCGGATTTTAATTTATTAAGATTCAAACTCCGCCACCATATAGGAGAACGAGAAATTTTTTAGCTGAATTCCTTGCATTCATCAGGAGGAGGACCATTCAGTATAGCTGGCGGATTTTTATTCACTGTATGCAATGTATGTCTCGTGCTCCAGCATTTGAAGCATATTCTTTCATTAAAAGACTCAACCAATGATCCAAGCTGCTTCATCATATAATAAGGCGGGCGGAATAAGTGACTAGCGAAGTTTGATCTTGGTTCTTCGTAGTAGGACTGTGGTATTA
The DNA here is from genome assembly GCA_037013455.1 of Ceratitis rosa. Lineage (NCBI taxonomy): Eukaryota > Metazoa > Arthropoda > Insecta > Diptera > Tephritidae > Ceratitis > Ceratitis rosa. The sequence goes on along the minus strand of JAWMAG010000409.1, from coordinate 82,147 downwards.
AATTCCCTATTCAATTTGAACTAACATCCCCTGGGCTCGTCATTTGGTAGATATTACTTGATGGAGTGCCATCGCAACTGCGGCCAAACTACTCGGAAAAGTTCTTCCGAAGCCCAAGTGTACTTCTAGTGTACTCTGGCGTAATTTTATTCAGTCACTTTAAAGCCATACCTGTTTCTCTTTGTACTGTGAAGGGTGGCTCGATTGAGGTTCGATTGGTTCATTCAGATAGTACGTTAGATAAGACTTACTAATAACATATGTGTTACTGAGTTAACCGATGATAATAGCGCAGACTGTGGAGTATCTCTTTTTATTGAGAGAAACCAGAAGATATCTAGATTGCTACTGTGTAGAATGAGAGAGGAATGGGATTAACTCTCTCGTCTTTGGCCGATAGCCCTTCGGCTTGTGTTAATTTGTTCTTTTTCAATCATGGATTTGTTTCAAATCTCGTCATAGTTAAATAATTATATTATTTCGCTTCCTAATAAGGCTCAGTACGGTTTGCCCGAGTATTCCATTTATACTACAATCGAGCAGGCTGGAGGATTATTTTTCTTTTCAACTCAATACAGTATGATCCAATCTCTTGAGGTCTTCAAGAAGTCGTCGCTTTGTACGCTATCCTCTCTCAACTAACTGATGAACCTTTTCGGCCATTAGAACTTTCAACTCTTCCTACTTCTCTTTGAATGTACTCCTTGCACCTTCGATCTCTGATGTCAGATCTGCTGGTCTCCATTCTTGAAGCCCACTCATTGTATTGTGGTATGGCCAATAAGTTTTCAAAGTTGTTGTACTAAAGTCATGGGAAGGTAAAACACAGGTATCGAAGATGCTTAGACTCCAGAGGGAGTTCTGAAAAATATTACGTTCGCTTGTTAGCTAATCTGACTTGGAGAACTTAGGTGTCAGCTTAGGTTAATCAGCTCTTTCTGAGCAAAGCCTTTTCTATGAGAAGTACTCCTGCGAAATCTCACTATAAGCCACTAGTTTCGAAACTTCAGGACAGAAATTTCAATAAGACCCTCTGGCGACAAGGTTGAGGAAGAGGTAGAACATTGAAGTCTCCTGGTTCGTGGTCTGCGGAATGTGTTTTAGATTACCTCGATCCAAATTCTGTGTCGGAATCTAATCACAGATGAAGAGTTCGAGTTGATTAGGATCTAGATATTTCTAGTTGATACACCTGTCTCAGCCGTTAGTATTAACCTAGTGTTTTCTATTTGCCGTCGCCCCTCGGTAGTGAATGTCAGGTCCTCCGAGTGCAATTTTGATATGAAATAAAAGCTCCTAGGAGGTGGACTAGAATAAACTGTAGATCTCTGCATTTGTTGGGTAAACAACAAGACGTACACCAGAAATCGGAGGAGGAGCTCGGCCGAAAATCCCTCCGTATGTCGATGATGTATCTTAAGCATATAAGACCCGCATGCAATGAATCCCATGCATAACACTGTCCACGTGTGGGAAAGCACCTTCAAGCCGTCGAAGTAGCTTCTTCCCTGAGCTGAGTAGATGACAGACAGTGACTAGCTGTACATGCTCCGATATGGAATCGCTACAACAACAACAAATAACAACAGTCTCAATAAAACTAGATCCAATAGCACCCTTTCTTCGTTATTAATGAGATCTTCAGATATTTTAAATCCGGTCCCACCCAAGCTTAGCTCTTCTTTACCTTTCTACATATCATTTTGTTATGTCAATTATCTTTTTTCTCTTTACACACACATGCATACGTACATAATATTTATATGGGGACATTTTTACATAAAGAGATGTCCATATGTATGTATGTATGTAAGTTGCTGCTGCTGCCTGTTAGGCGTAACAAACGTGTGAGAAACTATTTGTCGCATGCAACATGATATGCACGGCTGAACGCCACCTAACAATTTTCAACGCAGACCCAAAGAGTCCAAGAGCCTTTACTAGGCTTTCTAATGAGAAATTTCATAAAAAATTTTCTTAGTCAATATTTTTTTTAATTTTTTTTTTACTCAGCTTTTATGAAATTATTTCTTTATGCGTCGTCCGTCTTTACATTCGTTTGCTGCTTTCTTGCCTCGCTTGACCAGCCCAATCGTCTTGTGATACATGTGACAGCTCGAGTGGATACCTAACCGTTGTTAGGGCGTAATATGTGGCGTCGGGGCTGAGGAGCAGAGTAGCAGAATGCGTTGCTTTGTCTTCTTTCCAATTTTATTGCCTTATTCAAGCGTGAATAGTGAAATGAAATTTCTTTTGTATTAACTGCAAATTAAATTGTCAATTTTTCTCATTAATTTCATAAAGACATATGTAAATACATACATACATAATTATAAGTTTGTACTAGTACTTGCCGTACTTGTAATTGCTGCTCTCGTCGTTGTTATTAGTGTTGGGTCTTTCTGGCTTTAAAGCGAAAGCGTGTGTTTAACAAAAAAACTCAATAGAGAAAGTTAAAAAAGAAGAAGAGCTCCAGATTTAGACTCACACTAGGTAACCTCGAAAGTTGTTTCTCACTTTCGCCCACAGTAGTCACTGTCAAAACCTTAGGAGAGTGGCGTTTCAATCAAGGAAGTGTTGTTCTGAAAACCTTTGGAAAAAGTTGAATAAAAAAACATTCTATCGATACTTTTCCCGAAGAGCTCTCCTTGTTTTTCAAATTTTTTTTTTAAGATTTCCCTACTTCCATCAACGAAGACACAGTGTTATCATTGCCTGACCAATGATGTCTTTCGTACAGTTTCAAAATGGTGACTTTTCGAAGTATCTTCCTCTCTTTCTCTTACTCTTGGCTTTTATCTTTACATTCCTCTTATCGGATATATTTTTCCCTCTCTTATTCTCTCTATTTGCTTTTCTTTTATCTTTTCCATTTACTCTTTCATTTTCTTTTTATTTGTTTCTATTTCGTTTTTTTACTTTTTCTCTTTTCCTTCCTTTTGTTTTCCTTATTCTCTATATTTACTTTTTACCAGCCAGCTTCTATTTTCCATTTCTTTCCCTTTTCCTTAAATTAATATTTTTTGTTACTTCTTCTTCACATTTTTCTACATCCTTTTCGTGTTCTTCTCCTTAAACTTTTTATCTTTTCCAATTCCTTTTCATTTTTATTTCGCTATTTTTATTCCATTTTGTTTCCATTTTCTTTTTCTCTTTACTTTTTTCCTTATCATTTTCCTTTTCCCTTTTCTTTTACTTTTCTTCATCTTTTCCAATATTTTTCTGATTTCATATATTTTCTTTATCATTTCTTATTTATTTCCAATTCTTTTTTATTTTTATTTGTTTTTCTTCTTTTCTATTTCTTTTCATTTTTTCCCATTATTCTTTCTCCTTTTTCTTTATTTCCTCCAATTTCTTTTCCAATTCCTTTTTATTTTTATTTTTATTACTCCTTTTCTATTTCTATTTCTTTATTTTTTTGTTTTCATTATCCTTTACCTTTTCATTTTCTTTTGTCTTTTTTCATTTTGTTTTTATATTTTTCTTTTGTTTTTCTCTATTTCTTTTATTTATTAATTTTTCTTTATTTCTTTTTAACTTTCTTCCTCTTTTTATTGTTCTTTTTAATAGCTACTTTCTTTTTATTTTTGTTCCCTTTTCCTCATTTCGGTTTTCTCTTCTTAAACCTCATTCTTTTTATATACCATTTTCTCTTCCCATTTTCCTTTACTTTTCTTCATCACTATCTCTCCCTCCCTCTCTCTCTCTCTCTCTCTCCCTCTGCATACAATTTTGTGTGTCGCCAAAAAACTCACAACACAGTTTTTAGCTCTTCCGCATGCTTCAGAACCTAGCTCCGGATCCGGAGACCCCACTTTAGAAGACGACCATCTCAAGTGTTATAAGTACCACGATTTAAGCGCATCCATCTGGAATGTGCGGTCCATTGATTAAAAAGTTGCTCCTGTCCAATTGGTTAAATGAAGAAATGCGAAGGACGGTGCGGTACCCAGTCGCTGGCTATTTCTGCGAGGCTTATACTTTCGGCAATCACTTGAGATTTCTTTAGCACCGCTAAGCTATTTAGATCGCTCAGTTCGGTTTCTTCGCTGTGCGAAATTTTGTTCTAGTTTATACGAGCCTCTTTTACTGAGTTAAACCTTCTACCGTCGGCTATCGCTAAAGGTCTGTGTCCAGTTTTTCATTTTACCTCAAACAAATGCATTTTTCTCACCAACAACACTATGACTGAGATATTAGAAAACACATCTTACCATTTTATTAATAAAAATATTAAAAATTAGTGCCTCAAGTTCTTGGTACCCACGCCTATACTACTTCTTCCGGCTATCACTTGTGAATTTTGAAATCTGTTAAGCATTCTAGATCCCTTAGATCCGCTTCCTGTTTGCGCGACATTTTATTTTAGTTTAGACGAGCAACACTTAGTGAGCTACATGAGTTCTCCTGCAGCAGCATGAGCTCAGTTTACCGCAGCAAATGCATTTTCACCATCAACTAACCTCTGGTTGTGGTATTATATCACCCACCTCACCAGTTCATTAATAAAAAGTTTAAAGTTGAGTATTTAACGACTTTGCAAGACTTGATACTCTTGCCGAGGTACATTCTCTTGGCTAACAATTGGAAATTCTGAAATCAGTTAAACATGCTAGATCCATTAGTTCGGCAACCTGTTTGCGCGACATTTTATTTTGGCTTATTCGAACCTTGTTTAGTGAGATAAGTCCGCTCGCGACTGGCTCACCACAGTTTGATCGCAGTTTATTTCAAAAAAATTCGTTTTTCGTACCAACTAACCTCTGCCTGTGGTATTATAACAACTTCCTCTAGAGTACATTAATGAAAAGTTTAAAATTTAGTGGTTAAAGACTTAATACTCTTGCCGAGGCCCGTTTTCGCGGCCATCAATTGTGAATTCTGAAATCTGTTAAGCATTGTAGATCCCTTAGGTCGGCAATCTGGTTGCGCGACATTTTATTTCGGCTTATTCGAACCTTGTTTAAGGAGATAAGTCCGCTCGCGGCTGGTTCACCGTAGTCTGAGCTTCAAAAAAATCCATTTTTCCCACCAACTAGTCACTGAGTGAGTTATTAGAAGACATTCCTTCACAGTTGCATGTTAAAAAAATATAAAAATTTAGTATCTAAAGACTTGGTACTCTTGCCGCGAATCCTACCAACCGTTAGCAATTGAAATTTTGAAATCTGTTAAGCATTGCAGATCCCTTAGGCCGGCGTACTGGTTGCGCGACATTTTATTTTGGTTTATTCGAGTCTTGTTTAGTGAGATAAGTCCGCTCGCGGCTGGCTCACCGTAGTCTGAGCTTCAAAAAAATCCATTTTTCCCACCAACTACTCACTGAGTGAGTTATTAGAAGACATTTCTTCACAGTTGCATGGTAAAAATATGAAAAGTTAGTATCTTGGCACTTGGTACTCTTGCCGCGAATCCTACTACTTGTCAGCAATTGAAATTTTGAAATCTGTTAAACAGCGGAGATCCCTTAGGTCGGTTTCTTAGCGGCGTGGGCCTCACTTAGTGTATTAGGTCCTCTCTAGGTTTGGCTTATCGTAGTCTGAGCTCAGTTTACAGTAAAGAAGTCATGCCTAATTTTCAAGCGTATATTTTTTACATATTTTTTTTTCAACTTTCTTTTCAAGTAAAATCTAGATATTCATTTTCTTGATTCCCTACATCTTGTTGTTGTTGTTGTTGTTGTTTTTTTTTTTTTTTGTAATATGAGCCGCGGCCAAGTGGTAAATGCAACAAGGCGAGTAAGAGTATATAGGTATGTACATATATGTATAAGTACATACTTACATATGTATGTACGTGTATGTAAGTTGATATCTTCTAAGCTGCCGACCGCTCATTGAAGAATATACATACATATGTATATAGGTGTATATGTATACACATACATATATATATAAATATATGTATGTACATACATAGTATGTAGTTAGATATGTACCATGTTTGCGGTTTAAAATTATTATTTTTTCTTTGTTGTTGTTGTTGTTGTTTTTTTTGTTTTTTTATTACATGTAAGCGCTTGTTGCGCCACACCAATGAACTATTTTTCATTTGATACCCTAGACACTGCGTATTTCGATTTTTTTTCTTGCCCACTCGGTTGCTCTCTATTTGCCGGTAGATATTATTTACTGGTAGTTACATACATACACGTATATATGTATGTATATAATTTTTCTATGGTTTATTGTCAGTTTTGTAATAATTAAACTGTCTTTATGACATCAAAACGGCAACGGAGCGCAACAATAATAATAGAGAATTGACTACTGGACGTTGTTGTTGTTGTTATTTGTGTTGGAATTGGACACTGAAATTGAGAAAAAAGATGAAGAAGAGGATTTACAGGGTAGAGGGTAGAGGGCGGTGGAAAAGTAGTGATTGAAAGCTCTATATATTTTTCAAAAATATATATGTATGTATCTACATATGATATGTACACTAATGTACATACCTATGTATATACACGAGTATATTTATTTGTCACCAATCATTACATACATACATATATATGTACATATATTATTTTTCAAATTAAAAATCACTTATTGCATGATCATTACCTCCGCTGAGGCAAGATTTTTTCCACTCACCCTCGGCATACTTTCTCTCGCTTCTTGATTACTTTTGAAAAAATACTTTAATTACAGTTTTTTCCATTATATTTTATGACGAAGTGGATTTTAATTTTTTTATTTTTATGTCTATTAGCACTGAAACCGTTGTTCCGGAGGAGAGAGATCTTGTTGAAAAGTCTTCGCGAAGAGCTTACAGATAAAAGCCTTAAACGGAGCTCCAAGCAGGTTCTCGCTCCGTTTTTTTTTTGACTGCGAATGTGACCGGCTAACTGACTTATAAACGCTGAAGCAACTTCTGAACGAGCTTCTTACCACGCTTCTTACCGCGCTCGTGTTGTGCGCCTTTACGTCTTTCCCAAAAATTGAGGGACCTACGAGTTTTAAGCCGGCTTTGAATGATTAATGGACTTTTATAAACATCTATATATACAATTATCGCTGAGACTAGTGTTACCTGTTAAGCTAAATGGGATTAGGTCGCCAAAAGGGTGACAGCCCTTGGCCGGGGTCAACTCCAATACATAGAATCGGCTGTCGTATGTCCAGCATGCAATGAGTTCCCGCGCGCTACTAACCACCTCTTTGCATGCCCTCTAAAAGCAGCTCATCTACCCCGCCTTTCTCTATGGTCCGAACCCGTCGAAATAGCACCTCCCACTAGTTGACCGCGTTGACTTAGACTGATCTAGCTTGCTTCTAAGCGGGGTTAGTGAACCGCTACAACAACAAAAACAACAACAACAACTTTGTAACAGTTGAAGTGATTCTCGGCCGAGCTTCTCCTCAATTTTGCGGTATGGGTGGTCACGTGTTTCCAAGCCACGGAAGGGAACTACAGTTTGTTCTAAACCGCGTCCGCGCGGGAGCTTTTATTTCATTTCAGAACGACATTTTAAGCGGTCGACATTGCCAATTTAAGGTTTTCCTAAGCACGGAGGGTTCTTTGTGTTATTAGGACTCTGTACTGGTTTTAAGCTTCGCGCATTGGAGACTCAGCTCGTTGGAAGACACTTCAGCGCATTTTAAAGATCTTACACGTGAGAGATTGAATAATATTAACCGTATACTGTTCTATATGGATCCCCAATTAACAACTGAATTCTACTATATGCATAGAAATCCTTCTCTTATATTGGAATTCACATACGTTTCTCTCTTCAAAGCGAGGTGCTCTTCTATAGTTACTGAAAAAGTAAAACCCCGAAGGCGCCTCCTCGCCAGAAGACTGGCGGGAAAGCCGAAAATTTAAAAGAGCGCTAAAAAAGGGTGAGTTTCCCAAAATGCAAGAGCCATATTAATAAAAAGTGGTGAGTTCGCTCACCGGATGTAGTACTTTGGCTATAAAGAGTCATAAAGAAGTCTAAGAGGTCTTTTCTAGTACCGTCTGGTCGCAAATGTTATGTTGGTCTCTCCTACGGCGGTAGATACATGCGGATGAGTGATAGATCGCGGCCGTAAGCTCTACTGGAAGGCCAGAGAGAGGAAAGATTGGATGAAGAAGGACTTGGATTCACTTGGTGTCTCTAATTGGCGACCAACTGTTGACAGTTGAAGCCACTGATGTACTGTGGTTGTTGTTATTATTGTTGGTGTTGTTGCGCCTAGCTAAGTCCCATCCTGAAACAGCGAAATTAGTCTATGTCGTCGAGTACAGTTAATGGGAGTTCCAATAAACGGGCTGTTTTAATGGGTTCGGACCAGAAAGAAAGAGAGGGATGTTAGATGAATTGACTTTAGGTGGCATACAAAGAGGTGGTAAGTACCCTGGGGCATCTTTTGCATGTAGAATATACGTTGGGCATGCCGGGGTCAAGTCAATTAAGTCGATTACAATATTCAGACCTTGATTGGCCCATTATTACTCTGGTTGTTGTTGTTGTTGTTATAGCGTCTCTAACCAACTCCGCTTAGGAGCACGCGAGGCTGGTGTAAGTCATCGAGGTCATCTAATGAGCTGTTTGAATGGGTTCGGACCAAAGGGAAAGGGGGATTTAGATGAGTAGGTTTTAAGGGGCATGCAGAGCAAGAGGTGTTTAGTGACAAAGGACATACATTGAGTATTTCAAAGTCGGCTCAAGCTCCGGTGTGATTGCATGTAGAGTATGCCATTTACGGGAAGGGAATTTATAAAAGTGTAAACTGACTCTGTATGAATGGCGTTAAGTGCCTGTTAGTATGCCAAGCTGTCCCGCGGTTCTGTTCTAAAAAGCCCCCATGAGGTTTCTGCTCAGCCTCAAATAAGTGTCTGCTAAGCTGACCCCTTTGGTAACATCCCAACAGACGTTGCTTACCCACCAAGGGTAAAATAAGACTGGTTTGAGGTTCGCACCTAGACATCGAAGCCAAAAATTGCTTGCAGTTGAAAGTAGGTTGAGCTTTGGGAGCTCTTAATATCTAAGGGAGCTCGGCTACCGCTCCGTATGTCGATATCCGAGGCGTGATCTATTTTGAGCTCTTGCCAGCTGGAGAAACGATCACTGCCAACAAGTTTTATCAGCAATTGGTCGAATTGAAGAAAGCAATTGATGAAAAACGTCCGATTTTGGCCAATCGCAAAGGAGTTCTTTTCCATCATGACAACGCCAGGCCACATGTTGCAAAACCGACCCTGGCCAAACTGAAGGAGATGAATTGGGAAATCATGCCGCATCCCCCATATTCACCCGACATTGCACCTTCTGATTATCATTTGTTTCGATCGCTGCAGAACAATTTGAATGGAAAAAAATTTAAAAATGTGGAAGACGTCAAAAACCACCTTTACACCTTTTTCAACGAGAAACCGCGCGATTTCTATGAATCAGGCATCCGTAAATTGGTTGAACGTTGGGAGTGGATTGCCGAACATGATGGCGAATACATAATTGATTAATAAAAGTGCTTTCTTCAAAAAATTTCAATTTTAGTTTGCACTTGAAATCGGGCACGAACTTATGCAATCATCCAATATATCTGAGTGTGAATACAGCTTATATGGAGATCCAAAGTGGTTGTTCCTACCAAGTTTAGTGAAAAGAATCAAACTGGCTATCAAATAACAGCGAGACCTTTCACGAAAGTCAATGGAAAGCTCAATAGAAGAAAGCTTCAACTATGCGCCGCCTCTGACAAACGAAGTGATCGTGCTGTTATCCAGAGTGAAAAAAAAGCTATGAAAATCAGTTACAAGCACACAAAATTGATAAAAAGCATTTAAAGTAGGGTAAAAAGGGCTGAAATAATGTGTAAAAAAATATAAAAAAAATATTAAAAATAAAATTTGAATTCAAAATAATTTTTATTAAAAAAATTTTATTCAATAAAAAAGTTTTTTAATTCGAAAAATAATTAAAAACAAAACTTAAATATTAAAAAGTGTAAAATCAAGATCTCTGCCCATTGAATATCAATCAGGTCCTCAGAATAATCTAGTTTCAGCTAAATTGCAGCACAACAAAAACTCACCACACTGCTGCGGCAAGTAGCCAGTACAGTGAATTCACACTCAAATAAATGTACTCAAATCAAAACTCTAAAATTCACTCTTAGTTAAGCCCGCCGCTTGAGTGCTGTGCTGTTATTGTTGTTTGCTGTGAAATACACTTTTCTACATCACGCTCACACCACTTCAGTCGGCGGGCCTTGAATTGTGCTCAAACACTATATGCCTTCCACTCACACCACGCGAACACTTCCTCACCAACCAAGAGCAACAGTTTGTGCAGACATAAATGCTGCCGCTGAATAGGCAACTAATATTTCCCCACCGTTTATTTACCTAAACGCATACATACACACATACATATAAACACACAATATCTGCTCAAAGTAACCCAAATAGTGCGCCTTCCCTCACACCAACTCATTGGACGCCTGAGTTCGCTTGTACTCAGCACATTCGCGCTCACTCTCTCTCTCGCACTTCGTCGGCTAAAATATTGCAGAAATAACTGCATTTGCGCGCTCAGCTGCTGTTTTGCTTTGACAGCTGAGCTGCTTTGCAGACTTTTATGCTTGCAGATTCACTTCTTTCTTGTTGTTGTTGCTGTAGCCTTACAATGTTTTCCACTGTTTGTATTTTTTGCTTTCTGATGAGATTTCCCCTACGTGCTGTGGCGAGTCAAAATGGTCGCAAAAATACAGTGAACCAACCCAACGCTGCTATCACATTTCACAGTTATGCCGTCGAGGCGTGACAATGAGCGCACAAGCTGAAAATATAGTGATTTTAGAAGCGTTTTTGTTGAGTGCATGTGTGTGCTTGTGTGTGAGTGTGAGTGTGTGTTTCGTTGTTGATTCGAATGCGGAGCTCTTGTGGCGAGTTTTGGATTTTGATTTTAGTTTCATCGCTGTGATTTTTTTTCTGGCAAGAACGTGTTGGGGGATTAAGTGGTGGATAGTCTTCGATGGGTTGGGGATCGATCTGATTTAGTCACGATGAAGCGGTTATGTTAGGTTAGGTTGAATTGTTTGTCGAATTGAGCACATCGAACACACTTGAGCCAAATGAGTCCACTTCGATATTGCCCTGAATTATGATGCGCTTTTCATCCATCTTGGGTATGATAGCAGTGCGCTTTATTTACTCCTGCCTCTTGAGGACCGATACTATACATGAAAGCGATTCCAATAACCCATATGCCTGCTCAGAGCAGTGCAATCGCAAGGCATGAGGTCTCCTTTTACTCATTGTTTCTTTGACATTTTCCAAAAGGAGCTCCAACTTTTTCATAAGCCGTACTATCAATAAATTCCCAGCTAAAATCCCAATTAACTTTAAAACAACCTCCTTTATCGAATAGTACAAGCCAAACGACCTTGATCTGGTCACATTTCGAACACACTCGGCTAGACTTGCCATACGACAAGTTTTCCTCAAAGAGAAGCTTGTTTGTAGCGAGCGACATACCAATTCGTTTCTTATACGTCGGAACCTGCTTGATCATACGCTGCTTAGCAAATTCGGCGGGTTTGGTGACCTCCTCGACCTCCTCTATGTCTCTATGATATAGTCCGTTATTTTCAGCCATATCCTGAAGAAATATGTTACAGTCCAGCGAGATTTTGAAGTTTATTATAAACGCGCCGCGGAATTTTATTGCGATTTGACTGAAAATGAAGATGCCTCTTTAAGAGTATTCGGTTCCGACTTGATTTGTAGATGTTAAGATAGCGGAATTTCTTTCCTGGTTCCTTAATCCGCCTCAGCATAAAGTCCAACCCGAAGAAATATTCGTCCTCGTCAACTAGAAACTAAACGGGACCTTAAGACACCCGGATAGTCCGCCATAAGTTACGTCTTCCTTATGTTAACAACGCCTCAACGTTGCTACGGTGTCACACGCCTTCTGCAAATGCGTCATTACCCATTATGGTTAATCAACAATGGATTTCCAAGGTCCAGCAGAGCTTCTGGCGACATGACTCTCTATAACCTCAAACATCCCATCCCATATCCACCTTCAGCCTGGTGCAACATTTTGTCGGCTCCGTGTGCTTGACCAGAATATGTCAATGAGAATGTGACATTTGCCGGATAAAACTTACAGTTGGTGATCTCTTCTGGTTCACGCACCACACATATTCCTCCTCTTAGGTAGACAACACAGACGTGAACTACTACCGATTCCGCGGTAGGTAATACAACACTAAAACAGAAGATCCGTACTTCACTCTCTCATCCATAACGAACGTCTTCCCGACATGGACTCCATTCAGTTGAAAATAGTCAATAGTCTCAAGAGATCAAGCTAAACGTTCGATGAGATCGACTTTGATGCCGTGGGGTAACGAGGGACAGATGAAGAAGTTACAAACCTGTCAGAAGACCGCCATGAGAAATTTAATGGGAAACCTACTGATGTCACCTATGCACCGCTTACACAGTGAAACAACTATGTTCCCAGCAGACATCTGTTGGAACCAGTGAACCACTACCCAAGAATATCAGTAAGGGAGCTCCCCTTGGGCGATGGGCGAGGCGACTAAAATCCAATAGAACGACCCGAATTTTTGTCCGGCCAGGGACTGTCCCACGCGCAACATTCCCAAAAAACTACTTTGGGACATATTTTTGCGGTTACAACAACAACAACATCATCAGTAAGGTTCCGCGGTCACATACTTAACCTCCCCTTTCGACCAAGAAACTAACCGAAACGCTGCATTCAGATCCACAAAACAATATCACCGGACAAGACGACAAGCCGACAGGCGCTAAACCCCGTTCAGAGATTGTCTGACTTTGTCAAGACTTTTATAAAATCTCTTCACTTTAAAATATCTTCCCACAGCTACTCGACATCTGCGGGATGCACTGAATGAGTTCGCTCTAACATCCCCTCGGAAGTTGCAGAATTTGCATCAAGCCGTGATCGGCTGCCCATGCCAAAGGTCAAAGGGGCACTCAAGCAGTGCTGCCTACACTCAGATGGAGCTCTAGGCTAAGGGCTGAGGTCAAAAATGTCTACCTTATGAACTATGGGGTAGAGGATTTTGTTAGGAATGAAACAAACATCTTTTTTCGCTGTTTGGAATGAAAATTCTTTATACAAACGCTTCTCTCTAACCTCTCTGTCCTCACCTGTGATTCCGTAGTTAGTCATTTATGTTTGTATGTGACGCCTTCCATGTATTTTTCCACATCTTCCAAGCTTTTAATTTAATTATGCTATTTTCCCTCGGCGGCCGCGGTAGCCGAGTGGTTAGCATTGCGTCCTGCCATTCGGAAGACTCGGGTTCATATCCCGGTGCCACCAACATCCAAAAGTTATAGAAAATTAATTTAAATAAAAAATTAAATTAAATTTTCTAATTGCGGTCGCCCCTCGGCAGGGAATGTCCATCCCTCCGAGTGTATTTCGGACATGAAATAAAGCTCCTCGTCAAAAAACCGTCAGCCGTTCGGAGGCGGCTTAGTATAAACTGTAGGTCCCTCCATTTTGCTGGAAAAAAATCAAGACGCAAAACCACAAATTGGAGGAGGAGCTCGGCCGAAAATCGCTTCAGCGGTTACAAAGCGCCAATTATATATATATATATATTTTCCCTCGACTCCCTCTCCCCCACCTCTTGCCTTAATCAGATGTTTCAGCGTGCTAATTTTACATTTTCATTCACATTTTCCATTAACGCTTGCCGCTTTCCGCCCGTCGTCCGTCGTCAGTCAGTCAACCAATGCGATGCTCATAATTAGCTGCTTTCGCTGCCGTTCGGTGAAAGTGATGCACCAAAATTGCCTGTCATAAGAGGCATACATACATATGACGTTAGTGTTAATGTTGCAGAAATTATGTTTCACGATTAATAAACTTTTCGGAATTTTCAGACAAAATTTTGCATTTCATCAAAAAAATTCTACACGCTCACGTAGCGGAAGAATTTGGAAAATTTTAATTGTTTCGAATATCAGTGGAAATTAGAACAAAGGCGGACGGACGGCGGTATAGAAAAAATAGCAAATGAGCTGGTTGTATATGATCAGAAGTCACACGAAGCCAAGCCAAAGCAGGCGAATACACTCGTTCACTGGTTGTGGAGTTGAGTTTTTGGCGAAAAACTCATGAAAATCTATATCGTGGTGCAAAAACCATGAGATGTCCTTTAATAAATTCAGTTTCTTTTTTCGAGTAGCTTCTCGGTTAAGACACAGAACACTCTAATAATGTTCCTTGTTGGCAGTTTAACCAGGCGGAAGGAATTTATAAGGCAAAAGACCTCATCAGCGGATTCACCTTAGAAAATGTATACAGATATAAATACGTGCGATCGGATTCCGAAGAATTCAAAAAATTCTGTTAGATAATTGACGGCTTCCTTTGCTGCCACAACTGTGTCTATTGACTTACATATATAATATTTGATGTATTCGCCTTCAATCTCGAACTGAATAGTATGGCTGAGATCGTAGACATCTTAATCTTAGTTTGTTGCACACTCATCCACTGACGATCCCTATAATTGATTTGGATACTTGGGAATACTTCACACTCACTGTCACTGTCACTTCATAACTGAAGTTATCGGGTAATGTAATCCGTTCGGAAGTTAGATAAATTGGCCTTTAGCCGTTCCCGATTGATAGTAACTGGCGTGAAAATTCAACAATTCAATTTATTATTATTTATTATTATTATAGGGTTGGTACATGCCCACAGAATTTTGAGTATTTTAGGCCAGGATTCATCTCGACCGCTGGTGTTGATCGAGGCATAACAGGCAATGTTGTTGTGTAAACATTTCCGCCGGTCGTTAACTTTTCGACATATGAGAATTTATACAGATGTACATAAGATTTTTATATGTAATACATATATAGATTTGTTATTAGTAATTTATTTAGTATTTATTTTTAATTTACATTACTTTTATTCTTCAATAAATATAATGGAATATTTAAACACTTCTTCAATTTATTTAATTCATTTACGAATAAAAAATATGTAAATACGTATTGAGCTTAAGGCCTAGTAGCTATAGCTCCCAAAACAAATAGCTTAAAAGATTTATGTTGTAAGCTATATCTTATATAAATAAATAAATAAAATAAAAAATTAATAGAAACTATGAATTATTGTTTTAAATTTAAATCATTTAAATTAATTAATTTTTTTTTGTAGTATATGTATGTATACTACTATTTATATCATTTCATTTTATTTTATTTTATTTTAGAATATTTTATTTTATTTTGCTTTTTTTATTTATATTAATTTAATTTATTTTATTATATATTATTTTATTTTGCTTTTTTTATTTATTTTAATTTATTTTATTTTATATTAATTTAATTTATTTTATTCTATTTTCTTTTATATTGTTTTTTTTTTCTTATTTATATTAATTTAATTTATTATATTATATTTCATTTAGTTTTAATTTATTTTATTTTATTTCACTTTGTTTAAGTTTATATTTATTTAATTTATTTTATTTTATTCTATTTTATTTTTGTTTTGTTTATTTTATATTATTTTATTTTTTTTATATTATTTTAGTATATTTTATTTTACTTTATTTTACTTTATTATTGTCTTCTTTTTGATTTATATTAATTTAATTTATTTCGTTTTATATTAATTTAATTTATTTTATTATATTTATTTTATTTTATATTAATTTAATTAACTTTATTTATTTTATTTAGTTTTATTTTATTTTATTTTATTTCATTTTATTTTTTATTACTTTAATTCATTTTATTTCATTCTATTTTATTCTATTTTATTTTGTTTTATTTTATTTAATTTTATTTTTTATTAATTTAATTTATTTTATTTCATTCTATTCTATTTTATTTTATTTCATTTAATTTTGTTTTATTTTATTTCATTTTATTTTTTATTAATATAATTTATTTTATTTTATTTTATTCTATTTTATTTTATTTTGTTTTATTTTATTTCATTTTATTTTTTATAAATTTAATTTATTTTATTCTTTCATTTAATTTTATATTAGCTTTACTTATTTCATTCTATTTTATTCTATTTTATTTTATTTTATTTTAACTATTTTATTTTATTTTATATTTATTTAATTTATTTTATTTTATTTTGTTTTATTTTATTCTATTTTATTGTATTTATTATTTATTATTTGTTATATTTTATTTTCTATACTTTTTTATTTAATTTAATTATATATTGTTATAATTTTTAATATTTTATTTTGTTTTCATTTAATTTATTTTATTTAATTTTTATTATTTTGATTAATTTTATTTTATTTTACTACATTATATTTTGTTTTGTTTTGTTTCGTTTTGTTTTGTTTTGTTTACTTTGTTTTTATTGTATTCTATTTCATTTTACTTTATTTTATTTTTTTACGTTTTTTTTGATTTATTTATTTCACTTTTTCAATTTTAGTACAAGCTTCTGCTGTTACTAACAGCTTGCTGTACGTAACATAACATTAGCTTAACAGCGAAAATATTCCTTCGATTTAGGTTTTTTCTGTTTTACAGCTTGCCACTGCTCATTGCAAACTGCACAACTCCTTGCATATGCATGCATGTATATTTCTACATACACACATATGTATGTATGAATATGTGGCACAATGGCTGCCAAGCAGTTTGGAAGTTGCATGTTGCACAAAAACTGGTTTTCTGGGCAAAGAAAGAAAAAAACCAAAAAAAAAAAAACAAAAAAAAAATCTGATTTGAAAGTATGTGTGTAATATGTACATACATTCTTACATATACATACATACATGCGTACGTTTATTTTTACATCCATGTTGTGTTCCCATAAAATACATATGCAAGCAATTATACTTTAATATGATTAAATATATACATACATATATTTGTTTGTAAGTATATATGTACATAAACATACATATACATATTTATGTACATATATAATCGTTCTTAAACTCCATACGCAAACTCTCATTAACATACAAATCATCAGAATCTTCTTCCTTTGCACGCAGCGTAATTACGGAGAGCAGCTGTTCGCTTATTTCGCTAAATGTTTCGATCATAAATTTTTGTTTTACCATTTATTTTACGTACATACGCAGTTTACTGTTATAATTACGCACATTTTTTCATGTATGTACACGTATGTGAATAGTCAGTCATTTGTATGTTAATATAATATTACCAAGAGAAGAGCTCTAGCTCATTACGAAGATTTCAATAATTCAGCAACTCCTACAGGTTTGCCTTTGAATGAATACCCTTTGACTATAGCTTTGCTTTGCTCCTTTTTTCCCCTGAATTGTAAGTAGTTTGGCAGCTGTTTATTATGGCAACGAATGGTTGCCATCTGAGGGTGAAAATGTACAAAAAAAGAAGCGTATAAACATACGTGTGTATGTATATTTTTTTATCACATAAAATGCCAATTTTTCTATTTTTTATTTTATTTTATTTCGTTTCTTTTATAAAACTTCTTACATCACTTTTCTTTAATTTATTTCATTTCTTACAATTTTACTATTTTACTTTATTTTAAATTATTTGGCTTTATTTAATTTAAATTAATTTAATTTAATTTTGTTTAGTTTAATTTCATTTTTTTAAATTTACTTTTGTTTTAATTTATTATATTTAATTTTAATTAAATATAAATTTATTTTATCTTATTTTGTATCATTTTATTTTATACAATTTTGTTTCATTTCATTTTATTTATTTTAATTTAATTTATTTATTATAATATACCATATTATATTTTTGTGTGTTTTATTTTAAACATAGTTTAATTTAATTTAATTTAATTTTATTTTTACTAAGTTATTTTATTTTAATTTTAATTTTTATTTTTTATTTTTTTTTAATTGAATTTTGTTTTAGTATATTATATTTTATTTTAATTTGAATTAAATTTATTTTATTTTGTATCATATTATTTTATATTACTTTGTTTCAATTTATTTTATTTACTTTAAGTTAAATTATTTTATTTTGTTTATTTTTTCTTTTAATTTACTTTGTTTTATGTTATTTTATTGTATATTAATATATTATATTGTATTACTTTTTTTTGGTATTTATGTATATTTTATTTTATTTTAATTTAAATTGATTTTATTTTATTTTGTATATTTTTATTTAAAATAATTTTTTACTTAATTTAAATAGATTTATTATTAATTTATTTTAATTTTATTTATATTCATTTTTTTATTTTTATTTAATTTAGATTAATTTAATTTTATCTTACTTTATTTAATTTCATTTCATTTTATCTTACTTTATTTTATTTGATTTTACCATATTTCATTTTATTTTATTTTATTTTATTTTATTTCATTTTATTTTATTTTATTTTACTTTATTTTATTTCATTTCATTTTATCTTATTTAATTTATTTTATTTTGCTTATTTTTTATTTCATTTCATTCATTTTTTTTTGTTTTTGTTTTCTTCTTGTTATATCATAATAATATTATATTTTTCTTGTATTTTATTTTAATATATATTATTTAAATTTATTTAATTTTATTTTGTGTAACATTATTTGATAATAATTTATTTCATTACATTTTAATTTAATTTATTATATTTTATTTAATTTTTTGTATTTTATTATAATATAATTTACATTTTTTTGGTCTTATTTTGTTTTAAATATATAAATATATTTTTAAGAATATTATATTTTTTCACTTTTATTTTATTTTGTTTTATCTAATTTTTTTTATATTTATTTTATTTTATTTTGATTTAAATTGATTTTATTTTATTTTGTATATTTTTATTTTAAATAATTTTTTATTTAATTTAAATTAATTTAATACTAAATTATTTAAATTTTATTTATATTATTTTTTTATTTTTATTTAATTTACTTTAATTTAATTTTATTTTACCCTATTTTATTTCATTTGATTTTATCTTATTTAATTTAATTTTTTTTTGCTTTTTCAGGTCATTATTGTGTTGAATTGTTTTTGGGTTTTCATTTAAATGGAACTGTTTCAGACCATATATATTTTTTTTTGGAA
This sequence comes from Ceratitis rosa, assembly GCA_037013455.1. Taxonomy (NCBI): domain Eukaryota; kingdom Metazoa; phylum Arthropoda; class Insecta; order Diptera; family Tephritidae; genus Ceratitis; species Ceratitis rosa. The sequence continues at coordinate 63,124 of JAWMAG010000409.1, read as the reverse complement.
ATTTTTTTATTTTTTCATTTATAATATATTTTATATTTTTTTGGTCTTATTTTGTTTTGAATACGTGTATATAAATATATTTTTAAGAATATCATATTTTTTCACTTTTATTTTATTTTGTTTCATCTATTGTAATTTTTGGAATTTAAATTAATTTTACTTTATTTGATCACATTTCATTTCCTTGTGATTTTCTTTTACTTTTTTTTTTGATTTTAATTTTATTTTATTTTTGTACTTTATGATAATTTCTCCTTTTTCACTTCTTTCTGCACTAACTTTGTGTGTGTGTGTATGTATTGTACTCGTATATTCATTTGTTTGGTCCTTCAATTCTTTCCATCCCTCTCTGATGATGTGAGTTTTTCTGTGTTACTCTGTAATTGCTCTACATTTAATGAATGAATTTTCGGCTTTATTTGATTTTTCTTATTTTTTCAAGTTCAAGAATATTTGTTTAATATCCCTTTATCTTGTTCCTTTTAATATCCTTTTGCTGAAGGTTAAGGCACAGTTTGCTTGTTGTTACTCTCACCATCACTATTTAGTCCTATGACAGCTGATTTCAGTTTTTGATGTATGTACACATACATACCATATAGGAATACATACATACATTTACATACGATATATGTATATACTGAGCAAAAATTCATCTCTACAATTATTTATACATTAATATTCATATAAAAATAATAACAGGAATGACAGCGGATGGAAGGAAGAGAGAACTTCCAGCAAAAAAATCCTCTCTTAAATTGCATTAAATTTTGTTGGCGATTTAGAGTCTTTTAGAGTCGGTTCTTGCCTTATAACGAGATATTGGACTGGCATGAGGGTCTATCAGCTGTCATCTGGCTTCTGATCGGTCTTCAAGTCTGCGCGATACCTTCCAGGTAGTACCGGAAATGCTGAGGATTAAAGGCTGTAGGGCAACACATGAGTGGTCAGCTGAAGGCTTCATAAAGCAATGATTGATGAATTTATTTACATACCATGAAAGTTTCCGAAAGTGCTTTGGCACAGATGCTCAGTGTTTGATCGAAGTTTCAGGGTTAGACCGTCATTTCAGCATTAGAGAGACGTTCCAGAGTTAGAGCGCTCTCCCAGAGTCATACCAACATCTCAGATTTAGACCGTCATGCCAGAATTAGACTGCCCTCCCAGAGTTAGACCAACAACCTAGGGTTAGGGTATCAGCACAGAGTTAGACCGACATGTTTGTTATAGGCCGTCATTATTGAGGTGGACGTTCTTTCTTTGATCTCTACCATAAAACCAACGGGATAGTATCTAGTCAACTGTCCCTTAAGAAGCCTTCTCACCAGGCTTCGCCCATTTTGTACTGCCACTCGACAAAAATAACCCAAAGGAGATATGTACAATCGTGAAGCTCCTGGTTGCTTGCTGGCAATAATTTACACGCGATAGGTGAATTAAATCCGAAGGTTTTCAGGACAATCAGTGCCTTGTATTAGGAGAGAGAAGATCTTTATCGGGCTAAGACCTGCTACTCAGTTCAAGAAACGAGTACTTCGTCAGAGAGTGTCTGAAACTCACGATCTCAGCTCCCCCTCAAACTAGTAAAAAATCGAATGCTAAGTAAGTTTTTGAGCTTAAAAATAAAATGCTCCACTAAAACCAAGATTAATCATACAAAATCTATATTTCAACAAATTAAATGTTGCAGCAACATGTTGCGAGCATTAACAGCGCCAACTTTGAAATTAATGTCTGCAAAAGAAAGCAACAAATTCATTATGAAGTTCGCTGAAGACGACAATGAGTACAATTTTCAATATCTCTTTCTCTCACTCGCGCTCTTGCAACATTTTGACACACACTCTCCGTAGAGAGAGAGCTCTATGCTGCAAAAAGAATGGTTGCCTTTTCTTTTTTGTACTAAAAATCCATTTACTTATGCTATGTTCATATCTACAGCGTGTATCTGCAACATGCCACACATAAAAAATGCACACACATATACATATTTATATTGTTGTTGTTGCACAGCCATCGCACGTTGCCTGCCACAATGGTACATGAGATCTCAGCCACTGATAGCGCTGCAAAAACAGCGCACAAACTGGCAGCCACTAACTTTAACGCCGCCGACACATTTTATACACATTTTATTCACATTTATACATAAATACATAGGTATATATGTATGTACATATACATATGTATGAATGCAACATGAAGTGAAGAGGCTACTTGCAACAATTGTTATTGGTGTTGCGCCTATTATGTGCATGCAATATTTGTATGTAGATGCCACTTGATGCATGTTTTCTACAGAATTTGCATTTCAAATAAGTTTAGAAATTGTAGAAGAAGAGATTTAGTGCTTTAGACGTGCAACATGAGTAAGAAGATCTTATGCTATGAATATTTTGTACCATTCTTTTTAGAGAAGGTGGGTAGCAAAATTATATTTCTTGAGCTAAATTTATTTTTTTTATTATTTAAAAGGGTTTGCATTTAGGGAATATATATTACAAAAACTCAAACTCAAAACTGTTATAAACTGGTCTAAAAAACTGTGTAGCGATTTTGAAAAATTTAGAATATAAAATTGAATTTAGTTGAAGTAAAGGTAAAGGCTTTTGAAGACTGGTATAAAAACTGGTATAAAAATTGGTCTAAACTGTTAACTTATAATGGCGCTGAAAATGAAAAAATTTTAATTTTGCTACCAAGTTTATATTGTATATTTGAGCCTTGAGGCTTTATAAAACTGGTACAAAAACTGGTATAATATTTTTACTTTTCCCTTTTTAAATTGTATAGAAAAATTCGAGACTTTGAACTGATGTAAAATGTTGACTGGCATATGTATAATACGTTGAAGAAATAATTTATACTAGCAGGCTTTTAAGATTTAAAAAAATTGGTATAAAAATTGGTCTAAACTTTTAACTTACACTAAGCGCTGAAAATGAATGAATTTGAATTTGTGCTACCAAGTTCATATAATATTTGAGGTTTGAGGCTTTATAAAACTGGTACAAAAACTGGTAGAATATTTTTACTTCTCCCTTTTCAAATTGTATTGAAAAATTCAAGACTTTGGCAGATAAGAACTGATGAAAGATGTTGACTGGTATATGTATAATTACGTTGAAGAAATAATTTATACTAGCAGGCTTTTATTTAAGTTTTAAGTTTTTAAAAAAACTGGTATAAAAACTGGTATAATCTTTTCATTTCCACTTTATCAATTGTTTTTCAAATTACTATACTTTTGAAAACTGGCAGCTAATTTTCGAAACAATTCGTATATATGTACGTGTATGTCTAAAAAGTCATATTAGTTATTTAGGTCGGACATTCAGACTGGCATAAACTTGTATAAGCTATTTATAAACACTGATTTTGACTTGAAATATATATTATTATTATTATTATAAGGTGGGCAATCATTATAAAAGTGGTCGAAAAACTGGTCGATATGATTAATTATTGAATAATATCATTTTGGTTGCAAAATGAAGCTTTTTGACGGAGTTCGCTTATAGTTTTATTAAAAAAAGACTTTGTAAAACTTTTGTAGAACTCGTATTAAAACTGGTCGAAATTTTATGTTGTTGAATAAAAATATTTTTGGCGTAAAAATGGATATTTATTGTATTTTTGTAAAATTTTGATTGAAATAAAGCTTCACAAATTTTATATATAAAACTGGTCTAAAGTTATTTCCATCAGATAATACAACTGGTTCAATATTTTGATGTCGTTTATATTGCAATGTAGGTAAATATAATCTTAGAATGTATAATAACATATTTCTTATTGGGTTCCATCACAGCTTGCTTTGAAAACATTAGAAAATCATATTACCCACGCACATAAATACATACATAGATTACCAAGCGAATGACACTGGCTGCTTCTACATCAGCAACTGCCGCGCTAACACTACTCCTAAGCTCTGGTGGTGACTTTGGCGACGTAACATTTGCGATGGATAGCGTTTGGCGGCGACAAACGTTGCGGCTGGCTGACAGCCAACAGACGGTGTCAAAGTGCTTGTCCGCGGAAGCAGCATGGGCAACAGCAACGGCGTCTCGGTGAACTATGTTCAACTGTTGAGAGCGTTTTTTGTTTGCTGAGTTAGACGCTGCTGTTGTTGTTGGTGGAGTTTAGGTGGATTTTATGTTAGCGCATCGTAGAAGCCGGACTTCCTTTGTTGGCTGCCTTGACTTGATGAGGCTTGCGAAGAGTAGTACAACAACAACAATATGACGAGTTATATGTGTTATGAAGGAAATTTTCGATTTGTTTGGTTTTAGGCGCGTGCGAAGTAGCTTCAGAGTTGTTATTGTTGTTGTTTTTTCGTTAATGTAATTTTTTATAGATTTCTCGTAAGGAAAAACTATGAAGAGTATCTAGATAACAAAATAAAAAACATAAATAAAAATAAAATTACAAAAACATAAAACAAAAAATAAAAATTATAAAAAAATGTTTCTTTGAAATGGGAAAAATCATTGATTGCTTGGTCTACACGTATGCTGTTTTGAAATACTAACCTGAAAGTAACACTGATCTTGTCCATTTGCTGCTGTTAGAAAGTGTTTTTTAAGTTTTGAGTATTTTCGAAACTGGTATAAAAACTGGTCTAAATTTTTTTATATAAAATTGCACATAAAATTTTAGCGATTAATTTAGTTAATCAAGCCTTTATTTGGATTTTGAAGTTTTTGAAAATTGGTATACAAACTGATCTAATTATTTGGACTTTGAAGATTATTTTGTGGTATAATAACTGGTCTAATTTTTTAATACAAAATGATGGGAAAAAGTGTTTGTTCATATTTAATTTGAGTTATAAGACTTTTGAAAACTGGAATCAAAAAAGAACTGAGCTAGTAAGCTTAGAAGATAGTGAGTCGGGGTATTTGCGGCTTACCGGAATGCCGAGGAAAGATGGCCTAGGGTTTTCGGTGATGTGTAGCAGACCATGGTTTTTTGAAAGAATATTTTTTAAACAGAATTTTCAAAATTTATATTTTTTTTTAAATTTATTAAATTTTTTTTAAATTACTCCATTTTCTTCTCTGCTACGGAGCTACTACTATTGACTTCTACAACAAAAACACCAACAAAAAGTTAGAATCCATAACGTCCAAAACTAATTTTTTGTTGTTGTTGTTACAAATATTTACTACTGTTGACCAGTATTCCTCGCCGATTAGCCAATACATCGAACAATCGGTTGGATTGCTGGTCGCAGCAGAGATTCCTCTCAAGAACCTAACAAAATACTAACAGCTGCAACAACAAGAATAATATGGCGCTAAAGGGCGCTCGGAAAAATGCACTACAGCAAAAAGGTCCGCCAACAACAAACACAACAACAACTCTACCATCAACACTGAGCCACCCGGCGTCAGCGCAACAGCGCCAATGACACTTTGGAGCTCGCGCTCACGCTCACGCTCACGCCTCAACGTGTGGCGCGCAAAAAACATACCACACGACGACGACAACAACGACAGCGACGGCGAAGGTGGCGACGTACATGGCAACGATTGAATAATACAAACAAAAAAAAAAAAAATTTGGCAGACGTCGCCAACGCGACTTAGTCGTGCAACAAGCTGTCTGTCACACAGTCAAAGACGTAGCCGCTGCAGCGACGTGCAATGGTAGCGGCGTAGCCCACGCCACACCACACAGTAGCCCAGCCAGCAAGCTTAGCAAGCCAGAAATACACAGAACAAGCTTACAAGCCTCCACTCAGCTCCATACTCACGTAAACGATGTGTGACAAACCGCCGACACACCATCGCTTACTCACTCACCTTTGTAACACAATGCCAACCAGAGCTGCAGCAACGTGTTTCACTACTCATTATGCCACACTCGCTGGAGTCGTCGTCACCGTACACCAAATCGCTACATTCATTCAACTCGCTGTTTGTCAGCCGCAGCGCGCAGTGGGTCTAATGGTGCAGTCATCGTCGCCGTCGACCACGTGGACGACGCAGTCAGCATCGCTCTCTGTGAGCGCACCCTCGCCACCGCCAACGCCACCGCCACCACAACCGTCTAGCCTCTAGGCGTGTGTGAGTGTGCCTGCATTTGACGTTTTTGCGCGTTTGCCATTTTTGTGTCTTCTTCTTTCTCTTCTTCTTCTTCTTCTTCTTCTTCTCGTTCGTGTTCATCATCATCATCTTCTGCGTCTACTTCTTCCACAACGTCGACCGCGTTGTGGTGTCCATCGCCTGGCGAATGCATGCGTGCGTGCATAAGAGCAGAAGTTGTTGCAAGTTATCGTCGTGGCCGTCGTTGTCGTCGCTGTAGTTGTCGTGGCATCAACGTCAATGTGTGTTTTTAGTTTACGCGAGTTTTTGTTTTTTGACTCTGCATCGCCGTCGTCTTTTGAAGACCTGAAAATTCCAAAATATTTTCGCTTTCGTTGCGACGCGTCGGCTGAACGTCGCGTACGGTGTGTGCTTTATTGTGGTGTTGTATCTATTGAATTTTAGCCGTCGCCAATTGGGAATAGCGAAAAAATAAAGGAGATTTTTGGAAAATTATGAAAAATTGTGAAAAATTTGGTGAAATTTGTTTCGGGCAAAGTTGAAAATGAAGATTTTCGTGTGAAGTTTTCTTGAGATTTTTGTAAAGAAATTTTTGAAGTGAATTAAAATAATTTTTAACGAGCTCAAGGATTAAGCGCTTGTAAACAAAGGAGCGAAAAAATTATTCGAAAGAGACGAAAAGGAGATTTTGATCAAAGTTTATAAGTGAAAAATGGTAAAAAACCTGTTGAATGTTGAGAAAGTGGAAAAAATATTTTGAAAAAATTAAAAATAATTTTGTTTTAAATATGAATATTTAAAATATTGAATTTGGCATAAATGCAGGAAAATTGGGCTAAAACTCAGCTAAAAATACAATGGAGACGAAAACAGAAATAAATTAGTGACGAAGAGGTACATGTAAGAAATAGAATATTTCAAACAAAAACAAATTATTTGGCGGCAACTGTGGGTGAATTAAGAAAGAGTAAAGCATATTAAAAAAAATAGCAAAAATTAAAAGACCAAGAAATAATTATAAAAAAAATACTATTAATATGAAACAATAAAAAATATTGAATATAATAATAATAATAATAATAATAATAATAATAATAATAATAATAATAATAATAATAATAATAATAATAATAATAATAAAAATAATAATAATAATAATAATAATAATAATTATAATAAGAAAAATAATAAGAAAAATAATAATAATAATAATAATAATAATAATAATAATAATAATAATAATAATAAGAAAAATAATAATAATAATAATAATAGTAATAATAATAATAATAATAATAATAAAAATCATAATAATAATAATAATAATAATAATAATAATAACAATAATAATAATAATAATAATAATAACAATAATAATAATAATATGAATAATAACAATAATAATAATAATAATAATAATAATAATAGTAATAATAATAATAATAATAATAAAAATAATAATAATTATTATAATAATAATAATTTAAACCCAAATAAAACTTTAATTTTGTTTAAAACTACATAAGAAAATATATTATTAAATTAATCAATAAAATAATTATATTAAAAAATTTTCAAAAATACTTTTAGGTGACTAATTCAAATAGTTTCAAAAAATAGTTTCGAAATAAGTAGTATAAAATATTTTAAAATAATAAATATTTTTAAGTAAGTAATAAGACAAAATATGAATTAAAAAATCTATATTAAAAACTAAATAAAAATATATTTTTTTAATAAAACAATAAAATTAATTATTTTCTGAATTTCAAAAAATATTTTTAAATGACTAATATTAAATGTTTTTAAAACATAATTATGAAATAACGAAAAAATAAAATTTTAACGTATTTAAATACCTTAAAGTAATCAAAAATCCATAAAAATGTTTGAAACAACATTGAAAACTACATAAAATATATATTTTTAAATAAATCAATAAAATTAGTTATTTTAAAAATTATTTTTAAATACCTAATATCATATGTTTTTAAAAAACAGTTATGAAATTAGTACCAAAATATATTTAAATTTTAAGGTATTTTAAGTAATAATAAATTTTAAAAAGTAAAGAAAAGACATATATTTTAAAATAAAATAATGAAATTAATTATTTTAGAAATATTTTTTTTTTAAATGACTGGTTTTTGAAAAATTATTATGAAGTAGTTTCAATAAATATTTTATTATATAAATAATATTTGTTAATAGTTAAGCTTTTAATAAGTTAATTATCGAAATTCGAAAAGTTTAAACAAAAATTTGCAAAAAAAATGTATTAATTTTTCAAATATTTTGGTTATATGTTTTTTTAAATACTTTACATTTATGAATATTTTTTGTTCGGCCATAATTTATGTCAAACCATATTTTATGTCAAACTATAAATTATGTTATGCATTAACCAGGTTACCAACTAAGCGTACAAAAGATTTGTTGCAAAAAAATAATTTTTTTCAATTGCCGTCCACACCGAGCCTATTTCTGATAAGCTTTTACATAAAGATCCTTAAACCGCTCGGAGGCAGGTAAGAATAAGCCATCAATATGCACACGACAGTATGCTTTATCAGACAATTGCTTTAGCGTTTATAACGCCTCAGTTAGATTGATGATATTTATAATTTATGTCAAACCATATTTTTTGCTTAGCAATAATTTTTGCCTCAATTAGATTGATTATATTTATAATTTATGTCAAACCATATTTTATGCTTAGCAATAAATTATATATTGATTATATTTATAATTTATGTCAAACCATATTTTATGCTTAGCAATAAATTTTATATTGATTATATTTATAATTTACGTCAAACTTATTATTTATATAGGTTATTTTTATGTTTTACCCTTAAATGATTTTAGTGAATTTGCAAATTTTGAAAAATTTAATATATTTCTAAATTTAAAATTTATTTATGTCGAACTTCCAGGAAAATATTTGGTTAACTTTATATAAAAAATAAAAGAAAATTCAAAATTTTTATTTTGGTAAAATTCATAATAGAAATTCAAAAAAATTTATTTGCAAAGAGAATTCAGTAATTTATTAATTATAAAAGTTAAATGTTTTTACTAATTTATGAAATGCCATTTATAAAAAATTTTTTTCTTATTGAAATTAGATGTAATTTTAAATTTAATAATTTTTGCTTACTAGAAGCATAAAAAAATAAATAAAAATACTTTTTGAAAAGTATGTATATAAGTAATCTAAAAAAAAATTTTTTTGGCAATATATAACGAATTATAAGAAAAATTTAAAATAAAAACATTGAAAATTTGGATATAAGTAAACATTATTTTCCACTACAATTATTTTTTATAGCTGGCAATCTTATATACTTTCAAATAAAAACCTTAAAAAATACAAGAAAAGCGCAAAAAGTGGTAAAAAATAAATCAAAGAAATACTAAAAAATTTTAGTTCACAACAAAAAAGTGTTTTAAAATAACGAGTGAATTTAAAAATCATGATTTCTGCAAATACAAATAAACATCTACAGTAATAACTGTAAAGACGGAAATTAAACTTGAATAAAGTGCTGGAATCAAAATCGAATTAAAAACAGGTTTGTTTCTCTAATTGTTTTTGAATAAATATAATTCCTTTATCAAACATTTTATTAACTTATGTATAATATTCCCTTATATGTATATAACAATACTTATTTACATAAATCTAGTATTTTTAAATTGTATTTTTGTACTCTCACGGCTTTCAACGCGGCGAATTGAGCGTAAAAGAAAATAAAAAAATATATGATTCCCAATATTTATTCTTAGTATATTAAAATCATTTAGAAATATTTCAAGAATTTTGAATTGATTTCAATTGAATTCAAAAATACAAACTTAATCAATATTAGGTCAAGTAAAAAGTCATCAATTTTTTTGACATTAAAATTGAAGACTTTCGTTAAATTTGAAGAATTGATTTTTACAGAGAAGCCTGAGGCAAATCAATCGCCATAGTCATGAACAAAGGGTAATCACTTGTGTACCGGACTATGAGGTCGATGCATAAGAACCTACCAATCAAACTCTCAGAGCTTCTGGGCAGTCACTGCCTATGGGTGTGATCTGGCGTTGTCCTGATGAAATACAATCCCCCTTCTCTTGTACAAAGCTGGCCGCTTCTGGGCGATTGCTACCTTCAGACGGTCCAATTGCTAACACAGTACAGGTCGGAATTAAGATTTTGGTCCTAGGGGAGCTAAAATCTTGCCAATCCCATCAAATACACAACAAAACTTACCTGATCGTCAATTCTGGCTTAGTGGCAGTTTTTGCTGGCTCACTGCCCTTCTACCCCGATCGATTTTATTTCACATTGCTTTAAGTGATCCATTTTTCATCATCAATTCGCTTCAGAAATTGGTCGTTTTTATTACGATTCAGCAACGATTCGATTCAGGAGGGTTTTTCTCGTTAACTCATATGGCAGCCATACATTTTTTTCGTGTAACCAGAGGGTGATTTATGACATATTTTTCATCACGTACAAGACTTCTCAGAGAAATTTTTTTATTTGGATACAAAAACTAGATTTAGTTCGACTATATTCTAGAAACAAAAATAAAGCGTCATCCATTTTGCGGTTTTGAAAATAAACGTAAATAAAACGGATTTAAAGCAATTTTTTCATGAAATTCATTTTTTATTATAAAGTTTGAACCTTGGTTTTATATGAGAAACCCTACATTAACACATCATCAAGTGGCCGCCTCGCGAATTTTTGCGAACTTCGATCCGTTTGAGGTAATTTTCAACCACTTTTTGGCACATATCGAGCGGTGTTTCAGCCCTAACTTGAAGAATGTTGGTTTTCAAGTGCCCAAAAGTTAAAGGTTTATCCACATAAACGGTTTTTTCGCGTAGTCCCAACGGCGTCAAGACGAGAGATTACGCGGTGGTGAGAGTTTTAACGTAATAAAGTTATATTCGCTTGTATTGCGTTTCATGTTGCACCATCTTGTTGAGAGCACATATTGTCCAAGTCATGTTCGCTCCGAATTGACAGTGGCAGTCTCGCCAAATTTTGTCCAAATTTTTATTCTAATTGGTATTGCAAAAAACAATAAAACTCCCTGATCTACTTTCCGAAATTTTTTCTCCTTCAAATCTTTCCAGCGACCATAAAGACATATAGACAAAGTGACAAATTTTCATACAATATGCCGCAGAGTTTCGGATATCACTGGAGACAAACATACCAACTAACCTAATTTTTTTTACAAATTCACTAATGATAATTAATATATTTTTTATAAATTTAATTTAATTAATTCGGTTTTTGTTTTTCAAAACAAATTTTAAAGAGGAAAAGGAAATTTTTTCACTGTTTCCAAAAAATATATGGTCTGAAACAGTTCCATTTAAACGAAAACCCAAAAATCGATTAAATTTTTTAGTTAATTTTAATTTTTTTTCAATATTAAGAATTTTTAATTAAATTTTTTTTCAAATATTAACAAATAAGACCTCAAAATAAAGAATGTTGTCTTTGTTAATATTATTCATTTATTTATTCAAATATTAGCAAATAAGTCTTGAGAGATGAATTTAAAAAAGAAAAATTATTAATTTTTTTTATTTAATTATTTTTCAATTTTATAACTAATTTTATTTTATTGAAATGTTATATAATTTTTTTTATTAAGTTTAATTTTAAATTTTTTAATTTATTTTTTTAATTTAACAAATATTTGTACATTTCTTAAATAATTTTATTTTTTTTAATTTAAATGCTTTCAATATAATTTTTTTATTCAAAATTATAATTAATTATAATTAATTTTATTTTATTTAATTTAAATATAAAAAACTGTTAATTTTTTAATTAATTTAAATTTTAAATTTTTTTAGTTTATTTTTTTTAATTTAACAAATATATGTACATTTCTTAAACAATTTAATTTTTTTTAAATTTAAATGCTTTTAATATAACTTTTTTATTCAAATTTAAAAAAATGCGGCCTTAAAATTACATAAATTATTTAATTTATTTTTTGATTAAAAATTTTTAACATAATAACAAACAATTCTTCAAATATTAATTCAAGAAATCTAGCCTTTTTATTTTATTTTTGTTTTCGTTTTTAAAATTTAGTTTTATTTAGTTTATTTATTCAAACATTACCAAATAATGCCTGAAAAATAAATTTAAAAAAGAAAACAGTTATTTTTTTTTAAGTATTTTAAAATTTTCTTTAATATTTTCTTAATATTTAAGGGTGATCCATATCGAGGTTGCCTACTTTTTAGAAGAAAAAACAACAGAAAATTCAATTTTAATGGGTAATGTTTATTATTATTCGAAAGAACATTCTTTGGCATTAAGTTTTCGAAGACTATTTCTTTTAAATACCATATTGGCCGCGGCTATGTCTCAGATGGGCCATCCGTTCAATTCAATTTTCGATGACTCGTTCAAGCATTTCGACTGGTGACTGACGAATGACACGTGTAATGCTTTGCTTCAAGGTCTGAATCGAAGCGAGGTTGTCAGCATAGATTTTAGGCTTTACATATCCCCACAGGAAGAAGCCTAACGGTGTGATATCACACGATCTTGGTGACCAATCGACCGGCACAAAACGTAAAATTATCTGCACACTGCAGTGTTCTCTCAATAAATCCATTGATTGATCCGTTTCGTTGAAACCAAATGTCGCCGGGATCATGAGCTTCAATTTCAATATGGACCGATGATTCCACTGGCCCACAAACCTCATTAAACCGTGGTTTTTCCTAAATGAAATGACAGCTCTTGCATCTCTTCAGGTTGATCTTCGTACCAAATGCGACAAATTTTGCTTGTTAACATACCCATTCAGACAGAAGAAGGTCTAATCGCTGAACAAAATTTTTCTCGACAACGTCGGATCTTCTTGGAGCTTTTTAAGAGACCAATTTCAATTTATTTATTTTTTAATATTAACAAATGAGGCTACAAAGATATATGTATATTAAAAAAGAAAAACTTTGAATTTTTAAATTAATTTAAAATTTTCTATTTAAGCTTTTTGTTCAAGTATTAATAAATATAAATTTAAAAAGCGAAAACTCTTAATTTTTCAAATTAATTTAAATTTTTTGATTTTAAAGTTTTTTTATAATAAATTTTTTTATATATTCAAAAATAAGAATTTATTAGTATTTAATAATTAAGTTTTTTTCATTTATTTATTTATTTTTTTTTAAATAAATGCGTTTTTTTTAAGAAACAAATGAAGTTTCTTAGATATATTTGAAAAAAATTATTTAATTAGTATTTTTTCAAAATTTATCTTAATTAAATAATTGTTTTAATATTTTCTAGTTAATATTTTATGAGTTTATTAAATTTGAATTTTAGTGAAAAAAATCAATTTTTACTGAAATTTAATATTCTAATTACATAATGTAACGTAAATTTTTTCATTAAAATTTTACGAAAAATCTTTTTAAAAAAATTAAAAAAAATAAGGTTTGAAGTTAATTTGATTACCTTTACTGCAAATTTTGTTCTATATTTTTTTATATTATTTTTTGTTATTTGATTTATTTTTTCTACAGCACAATTAAAAGAATAAAATTTTCTAAAATTTTTTTTCGAGATTTTTTCAACAAAAATTAATTCCAACTGTAAATTATATAAAAAAAAAAAATCCCTGTCTATTCAACTGAAAATGCAATTTCATTGCAAATATTTCGTACTTCTATAATGAAACTAACTAAAAGCAACAAATAGCAGCTTACTGAAACAACAACAACAATAAATAATGTGTCAATAGTTAACAAACTGCTAATAATATATCAGCAATTGGCAATAGCAGTGACAATACACGTAGTAATAATGATTGCAAAAAAACACCTTGCACATGCAACAAGAATAACAGCAACAGCAACAACAAATAATGTAAATAGTTAACAATCAGACAGCAAAACAACAGCAAATCAACAACTTATCACTTGATTTATTAGATTTGACATGAAGATATGTGATATGTGATATGCACTGATGTGCATGTATGTAAAGTATGTATGTACGTGTGTGTGCAAACCGACCGACATCATCATTAGACGCTGCCACAACCAAAACAACAACTCTAAGCAACAATCGCCAACTAGCTAGCCAACCAGTAGCTAACAATGCGAGGTGTAATAATAAAAATTGTTGTTATTTGCGTTGCTTTTGTTGGTTGCTGTTGTAGCAATTGCAAATTGTAGCAACAAATTAAATAGCATGCAATGTAATGATTTTATTGTTGTTGACTGCTGGTGAACCAAAAAAAAAAAACCAAAAAAAAAGCAATGTTTGTAATTTTCTTTTGTTGTTGCAATTTCATTTGTTGTTGTTGCCGTTGCTGCTGCTGCTGCTGCTTGTATCGCACTTGGAGTGTTAAAAGTGATGCCTACAAACCGAACCGTACGGACCGTTGTCGTGTTGACTGCAACAGCAGCAGCTGGCAATTTGTTACTTGCAGCTAGCAATCATTGTAATTTATTGTTGTTGCCGTTGTTGTTGTTGTTGGTTATTTATTATAACATGCATGGCACATTGCACATTAGTTTTTGTGTCAATTTGCCGTAAATAATTTATCTAACATGTCAATTGGAAATTATTGATGCTGCCGACTAGGCAAATTTCTGTTGTTGTTGTTGTTGTTGTTGTTGTTGTTGTTGTTGTTATTGACTTACCGCACGCACGCACATAAATACATACACAATTCTAATATCGAATTGTTTGCATTGCAATGCTATTTTTTTTCTCTTGTTAAGAACTTTATTGTTGTTGTTGTCCCTTTATATTTTCACGCACACACATGCATATTGTAAACATTTGATTAACATGCAGTTTCATGGCATTTATTGCTGTGTGGCCAAATGCACGCATGCATTTCATGCAATGCTCGTGTTGTTGTTGCCAATCGTTGTTGTTGTTTTTGTTGCTGTAGTGATTTTTCACGTTTATTACACTTATTTGCTTACTAAGCTGTACTTTGCCAGCTTTGAATTTTATCCTGCAGGTAGTAGTTTCTCTATGCATTGCACATACGTGTAAGTGTTGCATATCCACAGGCGTTGTACGCATTTTAGTTGCAATAACTAAGTTAATGTTGCGTATTTAGGTGAAAAATTGCATGTTAACATTAGCTACTAGTATGTTGTATTAAATTGTCTTAATTTCAGTTATATATTTGTTGTTGCAAATATTTTTGAAGTCTTTTAAACAAATTTTAATATGCACTCTCATGATTATTTGCAAGTTATTGAAGAGTTTGGTGATAAATAAGTTTTTGGAAACTTAAAAATGGAGAAAATTAGTACCATAATGCATTTTCTACATGTTTCGCTGTTATTGAAGCCCAGTCTGCTCGCGTGTTATGTTAATTAATTTACCCTTTCTAAGGACATTTTCCAACGTAATACGATGTGAGATTATTGCCTTAATCACGGTTTGATGTCTTTGTATAGTTTTTAGCAGTGTTCAATTCAACGCAATAGTTTCTGACACTCTCTCGCGGCCTACAGGTTGGTCTATTTGTCAACCTTTACCTTGTTTATTGAGTTATGCCCGCAGTTTCGGACAAAAAATTGACCTAACGTCACCAATTTCACAGCGGATTTCGCTGCTGTAATCACCCCAAAGGCTTACTATAAAAGATTTTGCTGCCAGCGTTCCACTAGACCAAAGCACCATAGAGAAAGATTGGCATGATGCCAGGTGATAGGTCTCACACAGCAGCCGGTATCTTTTGTTATGCGTCATTGCAACCATACCATAGAAGTAGTCGGGTACTTGGAAAGTAATTCCCACATCAGTTGTCTTTTCAAACTTGCTGCTCTGTGATTTAATTTCAGTTTTTATTATTTTTACTTTATTTCAATTCATTTTTATTAATTTTTTATTTTTATGTTATTTTTTTAATTTTTTTAATTTTATTTTATTTACTTCGCTTTATTTTATTTTATTTTATTTTACATTTTACTTAGTTTAATTTAATTAGTTTATCATATTGTATTATTTTATTTTATTTTATTTTATTTTATTTTATTTTATTCTAGTTTATTTTATTTTATTATATTTTATTTTATTTTATTTTAGTTTATTTTATTTTATTTTATTTTAGTTCATTTTATTTTATTTTATTTTATTTTATTTTATTTATTTTATTTTATTTTTTTTTTTTTTTTTTCTTTCATTTTATTTTATTTTATTTTATTTTTATTTTTTTTATTTTAGTACATTTTATTTAATCTCACATTTAATCTTACATTTGTTTCTTTAATTTATTTTATTATATTATATTGTATTATATTATATTTTATTTTATTTTATTTTATTTTATTTTATTTTAATATTTTATTTTATTTTATTTTAATATTTTATTATATTTTCTTTTAATTTTTTTTTCGTTTACTTTATTTTATTTTCTTTTTTTTTCTTTTCTTTTACATAATTTGAATTTATTTCTTTTTATTTTATTTTAAATTATTCTATTTATATATATTATATTTAATTTATATTATTTTATTTCATTTTATTTTATTTTATTTTATGTCATTTCATTTCATTTTAATTTATTTTACTTTATTTTATTTTATTTTATTTTATTTTATTTTATTTTATTTTATTCTATTTTATTTTATTTTATTTTATTTTCATTTATTTTATTTTATTTTATTTTATTTTATTTTATTTTATTTTACTTTATTTTATTTTACTTTATTTAGTTTTACTTTATTGAATTTTATTTTGTTTTATATTATATTATTTTATTTTATTTTATTTTTTATTTAATGTTGTCCTGGACTGTATTTTTATACGCGCTAAAAGTCCTTTTTTTATGTGTGTGTGTGCTTACATCTTTTTCTTCTTAAATTCGTTGTCGGTAATTGATTCCATTGATTTTCGTGCAACGAAATGGGATTAAAACACCTAACAAAAGCGTAAAAATCGTAAAGCCAAAGCCATGAGGCCATGAAACTTCACCACCACCCACGCTTTAAGGACAACAACAAGAAATACATGCTACCAACCTACATTATTATCAACAATCACATACAAAGATAGCGACTCAAGAACAATTTAACCAAAAATTAAAAAGGAAAAAACAGCGAACGATGAAAATACGGCGAAGAAGGAGAATAGGCAGAAAAATACGTATCGGTAGCAGAAAAGAAATTAAATGAAATTATATGTGCGTGCTAGCAACACTAAAAGGAAGCGACTTACGAAAATCGCATCAACCACTTTTGTTTGAGAAGCGCGCTTGCTGCCACCAAACCAAAAAAGAATCCTGCCACCCCTTCGGCGGCTCTTCCCAACATACACAGCAGTGTGTTGCAACCCCTCTTGCTGCTGTTCTTACAACACACTTAGTGTTTCTTCATACGCATTTCAAGCTTCTTTCGCGCGTCCCTGCTCTGCCCTCTCCTTCTCTGCTCATCTCATCCTTTTATACTTTGGTCCTCCCTTCTCTTCCCTTCCAGCTCCTGCAACAAACTAGCACACATTGATTGCTGGCAATAAAAGCAACAATGCTGCTTGTGAGGAAATGTTAAAGTACAAATAACAATTACAACAACAACTAAAAATGCTAAAATATCGCGTGCGTTACGCGGAAAAAAGCGTCTTCTTCACGCGAATAAGCAAAAAAAAAAAAAACTCGTAAAAAATTCAAACTCACGTCTGAGGTGCGGAGTTTTTCTTCCCTCTCCTTTTTCCTTTTTTCTACGTTTTTCTTCCATTTTTATTCCTCTCGACTTCCACGCAATTTTTGAGTGTCGAAAAGTTTTCGATTTTTCCTTTGTAATGTCGCAAAGTTCGCTTTGTAATGTCAGCTGAAGTGCCTGTCAGTGGCAACTCGTGCGTAGTCCCTTTGAAGACCTCCGGAGTGCTCGCTGAGTCGAGGCAGGTGTAAGTAAGAACGGCTTGCCGTAGTAGAATCAAGAAAATGGAAAGTCAGTTCCAGGACCCCACCGGTCGAGTAGAGTATGGTTGAAATGGTCAGAGGACGAAGGAAACTCAAAGAAAAACCCAATCATATTGGTTCTGACATCTTTCCCTGAGAGTTGCATGTCATAATAAAGGCTCTCAGTCCTTTCGAGGGATTTTCGTTAGAGCCGAGACGTCAATTATGCTTTTTGAAACTTTCTAGGCGATTAGATTTTTGGATGATGCAGCTTTAAGAGCTCTTCCACTTTTCAGCTCAGACAAATCCCAGTAAATCTGAAACTACGTCTGTCCGATTCAAGCTGTGGAACAACCCTCAGTCGGTGTGAGCAAAAAGTGAGTACACCTATTGCTACTCGCAAACAGGCTGCTCAACCCAATCTCCTTTTAGAAATTACGTGTCAAATGATCTTTGAAACTACAAGTCCTGAGAACAATAAGGTCTGAATCTGAATGTGTCATAAGCAGCCTGAATTATAGACGAAGTTGTACCAAATTCGGTAGTACGATAATCAGAAAAGGGAGTTCGATTATCGATTATAACGAGTTTCAGGTATATTGATCACATGGTGATGGAACTCTACGTTGGTCTGTACTCAGGCTAATGGTTAGAGATGTGACACTCGAAGGTGCGCTAGGAAGTACGACTTACCTTAGCTGGGGGAGAGCATTACGAGTTTCGGCTGTTAAGGAAATATCAGATCCTAAGGAAGCTCTCTATAGAGACTCTACTTAGGATAGACGTTAATACAAATCTGATTCCGGTTGGACGGAGGTTCCAATCCAGTTGGTTTCTCGATTCGGGTTTCTTTCAACTTTATCGAAGTACGATGTGGTGACTGACTTTTGTCACTAAGTCTAGTATTCCAGGTCACATTTCGAGAGTTTCACTAGTTTTCCAAGTACTTCTTGCATCAAGAATGGTCCTTAAACTCATAGTTATCGTCCATTCATCGTTAATAATCAGCCATCCGTCATCGGTCTGCAATTATCAGTCATCGGTTCGTAGGTACTTTTCATCAAAGATCCGTCGTGTCCAACCAAACAACCGCATTCAGCTCTCCTTTCACACGACATCTATCAGATGGGTATTTTCTCAACTCTCTTCCAGTGAATGACGTCACTTAAAGCAGACGAAAGTCTTAAGCCACCTGGACTAATCCTGGCATAAGCCCTGTATATAGCAATAACTCTTACGTACGTACGTCTTGCAATCAATAAGTCCTAGCATGAGCCGTACCAGCTCTAATTGAGTCGAATACGAGGAAACAGTTCGTTCCCTAAGCCTATCGTTAGTAGATCTCGCCGTCATCGGCTAGTTTTGTCTACTCCTTATCGAAGCCACATCGTTGTTCGAGTAATAATAGCAATATACTTCATGAAAAGCTGAAAAGCTCAGAGCTTTCGAATTTCTACGCAAGTTTCGTTAAAATCAAGACTCTTGCCTGTGGATCCGAGAAGCCTGTTCCAGTAGAAGCGCGGCTTTAGCAGTTCCAAACCAATAATTTGCTGTTCTTAGTCCATTTGAAGTAGTCGGCAGTGGAAAGACGGAGTATCCGCTGAGACTTTCCTACAGTTTTCAGTAGAGCTTTCTCTTCCGTGTCGGAGCATCCAAGTTCGCACTTCGAGGACTCGATCTTCAGGCAAAATATAAGTCTGTTTTACGGATATTTCCTACTGGAAGAACTAGAATCTCGTGTTGAGCTGAGCATATTTATATATTTCATTTCTACAATAAATGAAATGACTTTAAATTACATTTCAACTTCTCAGAGCTCCTTCCAACGCGTTCATCTCATTTTCCATTCCACTTCATTTCGTTTGCTTTCTTTTGCTTATGTTTTTTTAGTATTAAAAATTATATATTCAATGTTGTATAAGTGTTTGAAGAAGAATGTTGGAAATGATTTCCATTCAAGTGGGTGTTCAAGATGAAGATGGGCGGCAAGGATGGAGAGAAAAAAAGAAAAGAAAGCAAAAGAAATTAAGCTTGAGATGAACGAAAATCTGATGTGGGATACAAGACTCTGTGTGGAGTATGAGATACTTGGAGATGAAGATGAATAAATGTTTATGATAGCGCGGTACGTGGTGTGAGTGTAGCTAATGCTGGGTCGGGGAGAAAGCTTTGGTGTGAGATGAATAAAATAGACATCACGCTGGCAAAAAAGGTGTATTGCGGCAAGAGAAAGTGCTTGACGGGTGTAAGACGAAGGGTTTTCTTCACACCATAAAGCGCGCTTGCTGTGTATGATATTTTCAATGAATCCCATATTTACCTCAACCAACACGAGCTAACCGCCATTTTACGTATAGCTCGTGTCGTAAATGTAGGAAGTTTAATAACCTCGCTACAAGAAAAAGTCTTTCCTTGGCAATCTAATGCCACAAAACTGAACTGGGTTGAGCCAAATCCGCAATTTCTTAAATACATGCAGACAAAGATACGCTGAATGCGAAATAAAAGCAAACATTTTATTACAAGATGCTGCGCCAGTAACCTGTGCAGGCCAAGTGTACACACAGAAGCCGACCCCGCTGTGGTTGCCTGTACGCTCAGTGCGGGGGTTGAAGAAAATCGAACGAAATAAAATTCAATTCAATATTAGAAGGGTGGTGAGGTCGAAAAGAACGAGATACACGCACGCAAACGCTGTTCACCACAGTTGATGACTCAGTCAGGCGCGTTGCTTGAGCTAGCCAGTGAATTGGAGCAGCATGGATGGGTGCTTTAAGCTTCAGCACTGCCGTAGCCGAGGAGACTATCAATGACGATAAGTGAAAAAGCCGTAAAGTTGTCTATTATTATTATAACGCGCCAAATGTTGCCCACCCACGGAAACCAGCGGAACGGAGCACGCTGCCAAAAGAGTAAGCAATTCGAAAGAGAAGACCAACGTCTATACTGGGCCTAGAGGTGGGGATGCATAGCCACAAACAGGCTTTACACAGGACAATAGATAAGACCGTTAATGGCAACGGGTATGAAGTAGAGCTCGTCAAAGCACACATACACACATGGTATGGCGTTAAAAACAAGCGCTCGCCTCGAATTTCAGGGAATGGCTATCGAAATAGGCTTTAAAAATACAACAACAACAGAAACTGCAATAAAATCATGTGAAAATTTTTGGAAAAAGTGTAAAAGAAGACCATAGCACAGCACATGCCGCGCACTTAAATTTTGGTAATAAAAGAAAATATATATATTCTTCTGAAACAACAACAACAACAACGTTGCGCTCAACGTTGACGTCTTCATTTCGCAAATGAAATCAATTTCAACAATGTCAATTGCCATGCTTTCCTTGTGCCCATTTCTTTTTCACAAAATCACACAAACACACAGCCAAACACAATCACATCCTCACCTCTGCAGTCTACCGCCCGACCCCGAGCATGTACGCCGAACTTTCGCCGCTAACGCCAATAACGCTTCATTGATTTGCCGACGCCATCAGCTCGTTGCCTCATTGATGGCTGACTCGTTGTCCCGCTGCCTCTCCGCTTGTTCGACTGTTCGTCTGTTCGTCTGTCCATACGTCCATTTCACAAATGAAAAAATCGATTACCAATTCGGGGGTTGGCGGCGCTCCGTTTGTACGAGTCGTTGTTGTCTGTCGAAGAAATTCAGCCGAATTGATGGCATTGGCATGCCGAAATTACACTTACGAGATTACTTTTCATCTAAATATGGGCTCATTTGGTTGGCACACAAAACAAAGAAGCAGAAAAAGCATACAAAGAATGTCTGTCCACTGTGTGTCTTCTTTCCATACTGGTCAACTGTGTTTCGAGCTCGTCTTATGGAGCTCTCAATGTTAATTACCAACTAATTACTTACTTTCTTTAACTGTACTACTGATTGCCGTCCGCCGTTTATCTACACATACTTTGTGCCGACATGTGTAATATCAGCCGAACGTCACTTTCTTTGCTTACTCTGCCCCAAAAGTGCTTCTTGGAATGGCCGGCGTACGAAATTCTTCAGATTATTGCATATTTTAACGGTCGGACTAACGGTTTGAACACCTTTTTCGCTACTCCATTGCGGCTTACCAAAATAGTAACTCAGCCCCGAGTGAATATGTGAATTGGTACACATGCTGCAGGCGCTCGGCCTTAGGTGGACATGCTTGCGATGGTTGCAGGGGTGAACTCTTTCCGAAAATACCACATTCTTGAACGTAATTTCAGACGAGGTCGTGATTTCTACTAGAAGCTCTCAAATTTCATTGGAATTCGAGCTCAAACCTCCGAATGAGATTGAATCGGAAGTTGAGGAGGGAGCATTTTAGGCTCGGAAAGTTATGAACTGAGAGATGTTAAATTTTGGTGTACTCTCTCGATTAAGATGAGATTTAAAGTAGAAGAAAGTTTCCGAGTTCCAACGAAAGGGTCACATTTGATTAAGAAATATTCGGCAAGAAAAGATTCCCACCAGAAGATCTAAAAATGCAGTGGAACTAGAGCTCTTAAGTTGGGAGACATGCAAAACCCAGCTAAATATTCAAGGAAAAACGAAGAAATTTAATGCCGAATAGCTTTTTCGACTGAGTAAATCTCCGGACTAGGAGTCTCTGGAGCTGAGGAAACCCTATGGGTTAAAAGCGCTCGATTTCTTGGTTCGTCTCGGAACATGGGATTTTCAATTAGGTTAGATCGAGAGGATGAAGGATCCATCTGCAAACTGAACAAACCTCGCTTCTAGTGAGGGAACTTCCGCGTAGGAAAACACTTAAAGTGAGGCAATATCGCATGTTGAGAAGTTAGCATTTTCTGTTCAGAAGACCTCAAAAGAGTTTCATTTAGATCAAAAGTGGGAACGAAGCCTCGCAACATGGGGACTTTCAAGAGGAAGATCTCTTTAACTAAGTTTAGATAAAAAGCAAGAAGCAGAGCTTTCTGCGCTGCTCACTTAGGTGAGAGCCATGTAGGCTTGCGATAAGGCGCTTACAAAATGGAAAAGTTAGGTTAGGTCTTAAGAAGAGAAGGGCTTTGGCTAAGCAAAACTTGGAGGAAGGAAGTCGCCTTTAGGTTACACCGAAAGAAGGAAGATAGCTTCTTAATCTGCTAACCCCGTTTATACTGGGCAAACCTCGAGATGAGAACATTTCGAATATTCAATCAATTGAAGACTCCTCGTAATGCTTTTGAGACAAGTATTGCGGACTGGGTGATATTGACAACTTGAGAGCACAATTGAACTCCCATTTCTCTTGGCTTCAGAGATCCTTATAGCTGAGCTTTCAACAAGCACACATTGTGTGGAAGAACTCAAGCTATTTTGTCTTCCTTAGCCCACCCGCACCTTATCTCAATTGAGCTACACTTGCATACCGACCCCTATCTATAGCCAAAAGAAGAACTAATATTCGTATCACACGGAGAGCTCAATGAGTTTACATAATGGATTTGGTGCGGTCGCTGGTGATTAAGCCTTCCTTCCCTTTCACTTAATTTTTTCGTCTCTCTGGGGATGGGAGTACCCTGAGTATGACTGTCCATAAGCCAAACACCCATCCCAAACTTCTAACGAATGAAAAGCCCATACTGAATCGGTAAGGCGAATCTTTGACCAATCCATTAAGGCGAGGCTCCATCCTCCCCGTGAAAAGCTGGTCCCTCGAGCGACCCTTTATACGAAATCAGCTAGACTCATGTCTAAACCCCTTCAAAACACGAAGAACTCACAGTCCATTGTCTACCAAACCCCTCGCGCTCATTGTCACTCAATACCCACTTGACAATGAATGAATGAAGGACGTAGGGGGGAGAAAGGAAAAACGACAGAGTCATTTACTAAGTAATGGCGCGTCATCAGAAGAAAAGAAAAGCTCAAGAAACAAAGGAACATAAAAAATGAAAGACGCAGAGTACGCTAGAGTGAGATGAATAAAAGGCGAACTTCAGAAAAATAATGACCCAAAGGCAACGATGCATCTAAATGACACCGACAATAACAGCTAAATAACAACAACAACAACAACGATGAGTTTAACAAAAAGCAACAAAGCAAACAAAGTCAAATCGACCATTTGGTGTATGGACCAAGCGCTAAGTAGACGGAGGTTGAGCCAAACTGAGTTTTGTTGTTGTTCTAATCTACAGAGCTCTAGGTCAGTTGGGTGGTTTGTCCGCCTGGCTGTTGTTGTTGTTACTCTAAGTTTAATGAACACTATTGTTGGGATGGAGGCAAATGAATGGCCATCTCAGTGGCTTGGCTTGGTGTTGGGAGGGAGCTCTCAACGAATTCGTTAGCTCTTCGTTTGCTTGGACGACGCAGCAGTTATGCAAGTACCGGATGCGGATATGATGCGGTGGCCATCATTCATCATCGCCAAGCAAACAATAGCAACAAACAACTCGTACATAAAGCCATAAGACAAACCAGTGTGCTGTAATGCGAGTCAACAATAAGACGGACGATGGATGGGTGGTAGGTAGGTTGGTAGGTAGGTGAGTGCCGCAGCAGACAGTCTATGGTAGGCGGTTGGTGGTGGTGGTGTCTGCTCACTCACTCGTCGCAGATGCGTTTGGAGCCGAGATGTGTGTGTGTGTGTGTGTGCTTATGAAGTGTATTTGTGTTTGGCACCATCGGCGAGGTGGCTGAGTTGGCGCGACTGGCGAAAAACACTTTCCGTTGCCAATGAAAGGAATGCGCGCACTCGCTTCTCGCGCTCTTCACAAGCAATTAAGCACACAAAAGTCCTGTTACGTCTGTCGACGGCGACGATGTCGGCTGCTACAATGCCGTTGGCTAAAGCGTCAGACGCAGCATAACAACAATAATAATAGCAATAATGGCAACAATGATAAGTAACAACTACAACAATGGCTTTGGTTGTAGTGCAAAAGACCATAAGCGCGATGGGAATGGACAAGTGGACAAACGACGGACGGTCACTGTGTGTGACCGGGAGGCCAACCGTCGCACAAATGGACGTTAAGTCTATGCTGAGCTAAGAGAGTGTGCTGGCGAGATGTATGAGTTTTATTGCTGGTGTGGATGACTGATGAAATACAAAAGACCAAAAAATTCAGCTTTTAACTTCCAGCGGCTATGTGCTTTGCGAAAAGTTGCCTAGTACATCGGTCCAAATCCAAGCAAATATGAGCTGATGAAGTGGATGTACCATACATACATAAGTGCTTGCATGTACATATGAGAGCTGTAGCGGTTTTGCGAATTCGGCTCCGAGCAGTACACATCTTCGAGCCCGACTCCGCCTATGATAAATTCATTATAAATACTTTGCTGCTAACATCAGCTTGGAGCTCGGTTCAGAGCTTTGTTTAGCTCCAACATGAAAGGATCTATGTGAGAGCGCGAGTGGTGCTCTACCCCAGCAGAGCTCGCCAACACCTACCAAATTAATAAAATTGAGTTCTGGAACTGATTTCCCCCGTCTCAAAACAAGATTCGGATCAGCTCCAATACTGGTTTCCTTGGGATTTCCTATTTAGGCTTGGTTCAATTCGTTTCGATTCGGTTCGAAAGGTCGAAACTTTCAGCCGGTTTCATCTAATCGAGTTTGCTCCTCGAATTTTACAACCGATTCTGACGCCGAACCATCGGCATTTTCGAAGTAAGAAAATTTTGACTTCACTACTGGCTCCATTGACTTCACCTGCGTAGTATCTTTGAGGCCTGAACCTGGTTTCCTCTGCCTCAACACACAGCTCGTTGCGGGTAGGTTAGAATTACCGCTTCCTTTCACATCTACGACTTCCGTTTCGCTGTGGAATGTTACATCCTTGGAGCAATAGACTAACGACGTTTAAGGAGAGGGTGTGGGATTGGTTAACGAAATGTGGATGCCACAATTTTGCTATTTCTCCTACTTTCTTTGGTGTTGCTGATGTTGCTGTTACAGATGTGTATACAAACAATCGGTTAAATGATTTGTGAAAATCGTTGAATAAACAAAGAAGGCATTTTTGTTGTCCTACCAAACGCACACAAACACACATACACACATACATACATACCTACCTCTGGTATTTATGTAGATGATGTCTGCCAGTTGGCTCCGCTGCTCTTGGACGCACTTGTTTGCTTAGAAGAAATATAAGAAGAGGAAGAAATGCAAAAATGCAAACACTCTTATGGTCTTTCATTCCTGGAAAGACTCAAACAAGCCAAGCTGGTATGGTATTCATGAATAAATTATTTTGGGGTTGGGCTTGACTTGGTAGATGCCAGTACATCGAGAGAGATTCTAATAATTTTTTAGCGGAAAACATACAATATGACGGCTGCTTAGGTACTTGAGTTAATAGAAAGTTGGTTGTTGGCCAAGGTTATGCTGGAAATTTTTACGAAAAAAATGTAGTTACAAAAAGTAGCAGAAATTAGAAGCTAACAGAGGACTCAGTTGCTTGCAATCGATTAGTTTTATTTATTTGTTAACCCAAACCATAACCGTTACCGTAACCGTAACCGTAATCACAGCCATAACCATATAATTACCCATAATCATAACCATACCAAAATCATATGTACATCCATATCGGCATAAACTACAAACCTTTCCATATCCATAACCACAATCATAACCATAACCATAGACATATCCATAACCATAGACATATCCATAACCTTAGACATATCCATTGTCATATTCAAATCCATGTATTAGTATTTTGTCCGCTGTATTTTCGAATACATATTTCTTGCACGAATTTTGGAATTTCATGAATTTATAGCGTCAAATGAGCGAACAGCAATTATAGTTAAAATTTTCAAAATATATAGTTATATTAATTTTATCATTTTTTCGAAATTTTTAAAGAGCAATTTTTTTGAACCGAAAAACCAAATCTTAAATAAAAACAGCTTGTGATATTACTTGAAATTTTGCCTAAATTCTAAATATTTGAAGTTTTCGAATTTTTCGGAGTAACGTTTTTCAAAGAGAGAACTATATACAAAAGTATTCACTCTGAAAAAATTATTTATCAAAAATTTTAAATTTTTTTTTGGCTGAAAAAACTAAAGAAATGAAATGTTCGAAATTTTCGGAGTAACATTTTTTACCGACAAAATAGGCATTTTCATACGAAAAAACTCATTTAGCTTAAAAAGTTTTCTTTCATTGCTGAAAATCGAAAATTTGGAGTTTCTGAAATTTTCGGAGTAATATTTTTCAAAAACCGGAAAAATTATGTTTTCGGATAAATATGTTTCACCGAAAAAATTCCTTCTTTTTACAGCAAAGTTAATTTAGATTAAAATACTAACTTTTAATGCTGAATTCCCGGAAAAATTGCATATTCGAAAATTTCGGAGTAATAGTTTTCAACGAATGAAATGTGTTTTCATACAGCAAAGTTCATTTGGCTTAAAAAACGAGCTTTTATTGCTAGAAAACTTAAAAAAATGAGGTGTTCGAAATTTTCGGAATAAAATTTTTTGGAACACAATTACAAATTTTTACTCTAAAATGAGTAAAAAAGTATTTTCGAACTTTTCCGTGTAGTGCAATTATGATTTTCTAGCGAAAATTAGCACTACACATTTACGCCAGCATTAAAATGGAGTACCGTCTCCATTGTTTACAGCAATTTAGAATGCAATTAAATACGCCATTTATCGGCTTATAATCACACCTGTGTAGATAGCTGTTGGCTGGTGCCTTACCTATGTCCTGTGGTATGCAATCATTTGGTCTGGTGTCTTCTCGTTTCGGTATAATGCTTGATGATGTGTTTGCAGCTAAATTAAACTATTATTATATTAAAAACAAATAAAATCCAAGACAACTTACATACCTATAGACATTATTATGTACTTATAAGTACATATGTATGTACATATATGTATATAAAATGTGCTGTGGAATGCCCAACTAGCAGCTTTAGGACTGTCGTGGAATTTTAAGGTGTGTAGAAATGTGAATAAGGTATGTGTGTAAATATGGATATGGCTGTGAATGTATGTATGTATATATGTGTGTGTGTGTGTGTAAATTGGTTATGGCCGCTGAAGGTGCCAAACGCTGCAGTCCAAATGCTTCACATGTCTTTTCTTATGCATGTAGGTATTTTTATTTATTTACATACAAACGTATATATATTTGGGCGTATATACATACATAGATATGTACGTACATATATACACGAACTGATTGGTTGAGGGACACCAATCCGCGACGACAAAGACCAAAATACCAATACCAAGATGACTTAGTAAGGAAAAATGTATATATGTACATATATGTGTATATGTATGTTTGTATATACATATGTATGTATTAATATGTATATAGGTATATGAATGTTTATAAAAGAAATTCCTTCATATAAAATTCCTATGCTTCTTTCCAATTGTACTCGACCAAGTCCAATGCTTTTCTATTCATATGTGTATATCTATGTGTGTGTGTGTGTATGTGTTCTGCTCGCGTTGCAATATTATATACGTATGTTTGTTTGCTTTTGCCAAGAGACAAATATACCGAAAAGGAGTGGCTTAAAGTAAACAAAATTCACACCACTTGCAACACTTCAGCTTTCTTGTATGCGTGTGTATGTGTGTGTGTGTGTGTGTGTATACGTGCCACATGGTGAAAACAGCAACAAAACAGCATTACATACATATGGTACAACATACAATGACAAAGCTCTATGTAAGTGTTACAATAATAACAATAACAACAACAATAACAATCGAATATTTTTAAACACCACACATTGAGGTGTTGGGAGCTGAGAGTGACAGCAATGACTGGCTGATTCGTTACTGGTTGGCGGCAGCATTTACAAAGAGCAGAGTTCAGGATGGTTGTGGCGGTTGCTAAAGAGCGAGAACTGGTTTGTTGCAAGCAACGACCCTACACCGTGGACGCCTCAATGCTAAAGGCGGCAGATTTGCTCAGAGAAAGGTTTGAGGCGTACAGGATGAGCTGGAGTCCATTTAAACGGCGGGGCAGTAATGTTGTTTACTTGTGTGGAGTTCGTTTTGGGTGTGAAGTGACTCAGGAACTCTTTTAGCTAAATACTTGGCGCTCTGTGCGCCACCAACAGACGCTTACTCCCTAAATACAGGAACGTATGTGTGTATTGTCAAGCTGTAAAGCGGCAGTGGGTGGCTTCTGTAGCCCACTGACTTCTTGAGTGATAGCAAGAACAATTGAATAAAAAAATAAAATTAAAAAATTCAAATATTAAAAAAATAACATAAAAAAATACAAAAGAAACTAAAAAAAATTTAAAAAAATTTAAAAAAAAATAAAATAAAATAAAGTGATATAAAATAAAATAAAATAAACTAAAATAAAATAAACTAAAATTATATTAAATTAAATTAAATTAAATTAAATTAAATAAAATAAAATAAAATAAAATAAAATAAAATAAAATAAAATGAAATAAAATAAAATAAAATAAAATAAAATAAAATAAAATAAAATAAAATAAAATAAAATAAAATAAAATAAAATAAAATAAAATAAAATAAAATAAAATAAAATAAAATAAAATAAAATAAAATAAAATAAAATAAAATAAAATAAAATAAAATAAAATAAAATAAAATAAAATAAAATAAAATAAAATAAAATATAATAATATAAAATAAAATAAAATAAAATAAAAAAAACAAAACAAAATAAAATAAAATAAAATAAAATAAAATAAAATAAAATAAAGTAAGATAAAATAAAATAAAATAAAATAAAATAAAATAAAATAAAATAAAATAAAATAAAATAAAATAAAATAAAATAAAATAAAATAAAATAAAATAAAATAAAATAAAATAAAATAAAATAAAATAAAATAAAATAAAATAAAATAAAATTAAATAAAATAAAGTAAAATAAAATAAAATAAAATAAAATAATATAAAATAAAATAAAATAAAATAAAATAAAATAAAATAAAATAAAATAAAATAAAATAAAATAAAATAAAATAAAATAAAGTAAGATAAAATAAAATAAAATAAAATAAAATAAAATAAAATTAAATAAAATAAAGTAAAATAAAATAAAATAAAATAAAATAATATAAAATAAAATAAAATAAAATAAAAAAAACAAAACAAAATAAAATAAAATAAAATAAAATAAAATAAAATAAAATAAAATAAAATAAAATAAAATAAAATAAAATTAAATAAAATAAAGTAAAATAAAATAAAATAAAATAAAATAATATAAAATAAAATAAAATAAAATAAAAAAAACAAAACAAAATAAAATAAAATAAAATAAAATAAAATAAAATAAAATAAAGTAAGATAAAATAAAATAAAATAAAATAAAATAAAATAAAATAAAATAAAATAAAATAAAATAAAATAAAATAAAATAAAATAAAATAAAATAAAATAAAATAAAATAAAATAAAAAAATAAAACAAAATAGAATAAAATGAAAAAAAAAAAATAAAATAAAATAAAATAAAATTATTTAAATTATATAAAAGTCTAAAAAAGAAAGTAAAGTTTAAAGGGATAAAATAAAAAACCCCTGTGTGGGAGGTATCAAAGAAAGCGATATAAAAACTCCCAATTCATGCCGAGTGAGACCAGCAGGAAACAGTGGAAAAACGTAAACTGTCAAACTGTCAGTAAGGCAAGGAAATGATATACGAGAGTTTAAAAAAATCACATAAAGAACAATTGTAGGTGCATGCATAAATTTTCGAACATACATATACCTATATACTCGTACACATATGTATGTATGTACATGAGGGGAAAAAGCTAAAGAATTTGGAAAGGAAATATAATGAGTTGCTAGAAAGGCTGTGAAATTAGATATTATGTGGGTTTAAGCCAAAATGAGTGCTACAAAAAAAATAGTTTAAACAGTTAATAAAAACTATACCACGAATTTTATTATTAAAAAAGTTTCGGAGTGAAAGAAAATTTTTACATAATAATTTTTTCACAGAAATATTTTTTCTTCTTTTATTTATTTTAAAATTATCTATAATTTTACTTTTTTCATTTTCACTTCCTCTTTAAATATTTATAAAGCCAAATGCTTCTGTTTACTAGAAGAATTTTCGAATTTGTGTCATTTGTAAAATATTAAATTATTTATAAATAAGTACATGAGCATATAAATGTACATCGATGTGTGCTTTAAAGTGAATTTCTCAATAAAATAAACATATGTACATACATATGTATGTGTGTGTAAGAGTAGATGCGACATAGAAAATCAAATATCAAAATCAGTAGCATAAAATAAATAAATGGCTACAAATTAAAGTATATATGGACATATATGTATGTATATACATATGTATGCATACAACTACACATTTTCGTAATCAAATGAAATAAAAGGCAACGAACTGGAAATGTCAAAGTAACAGCAAAATTTTCGGAAGCGTTAGTTGTGAATAGTTACAAATATAGATAGAGATACAAATCATACATATATATGTATATACCTATGTACGTGTACATATAAATAGACTATAGACACATTGTGGACACATGTACAGAAATAACAACAACGAATGAATGTTGTATAAATCTCTTATTGCTGCCATTTCGAAAGTGTCTGCTATTTTAGTTGGCGTCGAGTGGCAGTCAATAACATTTTTGGTAAATTGCCAATTTTTTACTTTTAGTAATGCTGTTGCAGATGTGTTTAAAAGTGAGTTTGAACATTTGGGAAAAATACCTATTTAAATGTATATAATATGATATCATAGCTGAAATGGCCATAAAAAATGTCTGCATTATAAATTGCTCATGAGCTTACAGGCTCTGACTCAACTAACTGCTGCATTCTTACAAAAACACAAAATTAAATGTAAGATAGTTTTAAAAAATTTAAAAATCCAAAATTTCTTAGTTCTGTACAAAGATTGTAACTCCGAAAATTTCGGAGTGACTAAAAAAGTCTGCGAAGTTAATAATTAACAAAAAGAAACTGAAGAAATCGTTAAACTTAGTTGTTAAAAGCAAAAGTTGTGGGAAAACGTACTCCGAAAATTTTCGGAGTAATTAAAAATTTTATATAATTTTTGTTTTATGTAAAAGAAAATGAAGAAATTCGTGAAATTTTTAGATAAATGCAAAAATTGTACCAAAAACGAACACCAAAAATTTTCGGAGTAATATTAGCTAATAAATTAATATTAATTTAAAAAAAGGGAAGTCGTTAAAGCTCAAATGTGATGTCCTCATAAATGTAGAATACATTTATTACATAGCATTTTTAACTTAATGAAAAAATTTTAACTTAACGAAAGGTTTGGAGTGGTTAAAAATATTTAAGGAATCCGAAAATTTTCGGTATAATTAAAAAATTTGCGTAATTTAATACTTAGTAAAAGTAAAAGGTAAAAGAAATATCATTAAGAAAAGCCACATGCGCTATTCTTAATAAATGCTTACCATATATTTTTTAAAATAAAAGCAAAATTCTTAAAAATTTTTAGTTCTAAAAGTAATTTAAACTGGCAAACAAATTAGTATTTAGCAAAAAGAAATCAAGATAATCGTCAAAAGTAGACATTAAAAATAAAAATTTTGTTAAAAACAAACTCCGAAAATTTTCGGAGTAATTTTGACTGTTAACATAAACTAATTTTAAGTTGAAAATAGTGCGCTCAATATCTAAAGAAAATGTAATTATTCGCATATTTTTATTAAGTAAAAATGTTTTAGTGCAAAATCTTATTTTTACATATCATTTGATGAACTCCGAATTTTTTAGTCTTCACAAAAGTTTTCCTATAATAAATATTATGGACTTTAACTTGTAAAGAGCATGTTTGGAGATTTTTGGCATTTTCAAAATGAGCATTGTCATTATTGTAGCTATGCATTTTTCGGAGTTCAAAAAAAAAATGTGTTTGCGGGGTGGATAAAAAGGATAATAATCACATTGTTTTACAGCAGAAAAATTTCGATTGTTTGGGTTCAATGTTTGAGGAACTCCGAAATTTTCGGAACTTTTCGGAGTACATAAAAGTGTTTCAAATAATTTTAGTTTTTACGCTTCAGCTGGAGAAGAGCATATTTTCAAATTAGTTTCATTTGGTATTTTCAAAATAAGCATTTTTTATTAGCTATGCATTTTTCGGAGTTAAAAAATTCTATTTCCCAAGCGAGGAAAAAGTTTTGGTGATATTGTTATATTAAGGAAAGATTTTTAAATAAAATTTTGTTTATCTTTACAACGTTTGAGGGACTCCGAAATTTTCGGAATTTTTTAAAGTTCATAAAAATTGTAATTTTTTTTTCATTGTTCCTTTGATCTAGTAATTGCTTTCAAAAATTGAATTCCTAACATATTTTTTTTTTTTGACATTTCCAACAAGCATTGCTTTTAATCGCTTAATTTACTTTGCACACTCACTCACGTTGGTTTTATACTCCGTATGTCGTATTTGTATACTTTGCTTATGAATATGCCAAATAAATAAATCTTTACACTACCCAGCGAGCGAAGTCTATTACCATTTTATAACCTATCAGTAAGCTTTTGCCGGTATTTTAGCGATTTTTTTTGTACAATTTACATTCTTCGCTGCTTTTCACGCACACAGACATGTAGATATGTATATATTCACATGTATATATGTATTTGTATAGACTTGAAGGCATAGTCTAGTCACTTATAAAGCGAAATAAAGGCATTCAGTGATACATATACATATAAATGCATATATATGTATGCATATGTATGTAGGTACATATGTATGTGATGTTATGTATGTTAAATCTGCAACTTCATATGAAAACATTCAATGTGTTGCCAACAACGCCGCCTAAGTAATACTTGAAAATTTGCAAAATCCTTTCAGCACTTCAGCGCAGCGCCAACGGTGGAGCAGAGCAGAGCCAGAGTCACGCTCTTATTCGACAGCCATTTACACTTACTTGCCTTTTATTTGCAGAGACAAGCGTATATATGTACATACAACACTGTTAGTGTTTATATAAGCATAAGCGAGCCATATTTACATATAAAAGTATATATGTAAGTATGAACTCCGTTATGAGTACCCTCTTGTGTGTGTGTGTGTGTGTGTGTATATGTGTGCTTATTTAACCCTATAGGTGCTCATATTTACAAGTGAGTCGCACCATCGCACCATTAGGAAAGTGCAAAGTACTCGTCATCATCAACAGCAACAACAATGGTCATAATACTGCTGTATAACGGTATACATAGGTATATACATACATACATATACAACTTTTAGCACAAAAGTCAGCCTACTAGAGCCGGACGCCGACTTTGTCGAGACTTTATTTACACTTTGCCACATAATGTTGCAGGCGTCGCTCGGGTAGTTTGTGTTTTTGTTGTTTTGGTAGCTTTTGTATGTTTTGTATATTTTTTATATTTTTTTTTAATTTTTTTTTGCTATTTTTTCCCCAACCCAATTGCACACGAACAACCCGTGAGTGAGAGCCCACGTAGACTCACTCTTGGCAGCAATTTTGTTTGGTGTTGCAAGCGTCGTGCATTTTTGCTGCAAGAAAAGTGCAGCCGTAAAAGCAATAAATTCAAATAAATGTCTACAGCAACAAAAAAAAACCCCACAACAAAAACAACAACAACAACAGCAATAGAGCGAAAATTGCTTGGTTTTAGAGTGTAAATTGGCTGTCGGCTGCAGTGCTATTGGGAAAGCGTTGAGGCACTCGTCAAACACCTGACACCCACCCACCGCACCTCTGCAGACGCTTCTTACCTTAAATACACTCCTCAATCACCTTTTTGCCTGGTTTTTACTGCGTGCATTTGTTGCATGCAACGCCATTTTATTGCTGCTGCTGTTGCTGTTGCTGCTGTTGCTTTTTGTGGCGTCTGTGCTTTACTTAATGGTTTTTGTTCTTGTTGTTGTTGTTTTTATCCGCTACTCGCAATGTTTATTTGTACGAAATTATTCGTTGCTCTCGTGTTAGTGTTTACAATCGCACCTCGAGTGTTGACCCGACACGCTGGCAGGCGTTGTACATACATACATACGAGTGCATACATATCTATATATGTATATCTATGTATATAAATATAAGAGCGCCGAAATTTGCTGTTGCTGATGTTTATTTTGATGCTGTTGATGATTATAATGATAATGATGCTAGTGAGAATGTGTGTGTGTGTGTGTTGATTTAGTAGACAAATTATGCGGTGGTAAGTGCAAAAATAAGTTGAGTAGTTGATTTTGCAACAAAATTAAAATTGAAATTACCTTCGAAGTTTTTGACGTAAAATAATTGAACTTGGAAAAATTCCGAGTAAAAATAATTGAACTTCGAAAATTTCGGAGTAAAAATAATTGAACTTCGAAAATTTCGGAGTAAAATTAATTGAACTTCGAAAAATTTCGGAGTAAAATTAATTGAACTTCGAAAAATTTGGAGAATAAATAATTAAACTTCGAAAAATTCGGAGTAAAAATAATTGAACTTCGAAAAAATCGGAGTAAAAATAATTAAACATCGAAAAATTCGGAGTAAAAATAATTAAACTTCGAAAATTCGGAGTAAAAATAATAGAACTTCGAAAATTAGGAGTAAAAATAATTGAACTTAGAAAAATTCGGAGTAAAAATAATTAAACATCGAAAAATTCTTTGTAAAAAATTATTGAGCTACGAAAAATTCGGAGAAAATAATTGAATTTGGAAAAATTCGGAGGAATGTTTTTTTACTTTTCGTCTCTTTTTCGTCTTCAGAAAATTCTGAATAAGCAACTATATCATCTGAAGTAAATTAGAAAACATTCAATTATGGATTTTGTTCATTATTTTTTGTTTATTTTCTATTTGTTTTAAACTTAAAAATTTTCGAAGTAGACTAAGAATTTCGAAAAATTCGGAAGATATTTCTGTATCAATTTTTTATAATAAGTTGAATTTTGAATTTACATGAATTTGTTATTTGCGTAACTTTCATTGACAAATAGTCAGGAAATATGTAGCAAAATAAGGAACTCCGAAAATTTTCGGAATTACAAATTTTTCGTATAATAATAGAAAAACTCAGTCAGGTAATTGCAAAATCTTAGCTTTTTGTGTAATATGCTAAAAATCGCTACTCCGAAAATTTTCGGAGTTACATTTTTCAACACAATGAGTGGCTACGGTGAACATATATTTTTAGGCATTACAAAAAAGTTGCATCTTAATAATTTTTCACTTCATATCGCTAATTTTTGCTATGTTAAATAATTCCATATTTTTCATTTTAATAAAAAGGGATGTATACGTATGTTTCTGATAAAATATCACACAAAAATACTTTAAATTTTTTTCTTTCAATTTTATGCAGTTCAAACATGTATATTTTGGTTGCACACCGAATGATATGCGAAATTGCATCGTAGTAAATACTTATGCACATACGTACGTACATATTTACCAAATGTACAAAAGTTTGAAGGTCAAATAAGGTTATTGAAAGCTTACGCATTTTTTACTCAATAAGCTCAATGAATGCGTTTGCCTCTACTATTTATGAGTACATTTACATACATACATACATACATACATACATACATACACACACAAGCACATGTGTATTTATGTATGTACGATATGAGTCTGGTCTACCTGTCTGGCATGCTGTCTACAAATGTGTTGTTAGTATTATATATGTATGTATATAATGCAACTACATACATTCATATATACTTACATATGTATACGTATGTCGGTATGAACATGGACAAAATGCCCACATATTGAAAGTTATGCAACAATTTAAGCGTAAATACTGTAAAATACTGCATACAACAACAATAACAAATTATTTACTTTTTTTGTAGTGGCAAAAGTTGAATCTGTGGCGGAAGGAAACTGTAAAAAAGTTTCTGAATTTTTTTTTTTGCTTAATTTATTTAATTTTTTTTTGTGAAGGCGTGCGATTTATGATTTTTTATTTGTTGTTGGTTGTTAAAAAAAGAAAATTAATTAATTAAAAGAAAATGCATATATACGTAAATCGTTGTTTATTTCTGTAGGAATTTGGATTTAAAATTTGCTTCTTGGTTAAGTACTAGTACAAAAGTAATGGGTTTCCCGACCCTTGGTTTACATTATATTACCAAATATCTACTAGTTACAAACCAGTTTTATTCGGTTGAGTTTTGTTTTCTTAATTTTTAATTATGTTGAAATTTGTTTACTATTTTATTTTTAAGTCAACATCTTCATGCCATTTGTAACTGGTTATGAACTAGTTCCATTCGGTTGGATTGAATATGTTTGCATTTTGTTTTTATTGAATATGAGTATTTTTTAATAAATGAAATGTTTGCCCCAATACTAAATGACTGGTTATGAACTAGTTCCATTTGGTTGAATTGCGCATTGGTTCTGTTCAACAATTTTTTGATTATTTTCTTTTAAAGTTTTTAAATTTTCTAGCTAAATTTAAGTTAAATTTGATCTTTTTTTAATGTAAATCAAAAATTATATATTGCAAAAATACAAATTTGTACATATGTATGTATGTATATACCAGCTGTCAACTACTCTCATATGGTTGCTTCGAATATTTTGTAATTTTTTGTTTAAAGCTCAAATTTTTTTTTAATCAAATGTAAATTAAATATATTTTATAGGCGATTTGCTTTTGTGAACTGAATATATGGTGACTAATGACGAACTAGTTGCATTCGGGTGGGTGAAGATTTTTTGTAGTTTTATTTTTTCTCTTAAATTTTATAAAAATTAATATAAAAACTCACCATGCCACTTAACTCTATATTTAGAGTAACAAGTACTAGTTAGGAACTAGTTCGGAAATCGTGAGTAACAAAGAAAATTTTTCCCAGATTGCGTTTTACATTTTTCTTTTTTTTTTGCTCTTTTAAGGTTTAATACGATATTTATTTTGAGGTATTCCAACTGGACCGAGACTAGTAACAAATGGAACAGTTCAATATAATTTTTTTTTCAATAAATAATAACATTTTCACTTAAATGCAAGAGTAGATAGTGATTTTTCTTCCCACCAAAATAACAGTACACTGCGACTATTTGGAAATAACTATCCAATGGACTAGTACTAAGTTGCTTCAGCTCTTAGCTTCATTAAATAACATAATTAAGCAAAAAGGTACCATATATATGTATACAAACATACATGTACGTACACTTGTATATATTTATACATATGTATGCATTTAAATATATATATGTCTATGTATATCTCAACACTTTTTGCCTGCTCTGGTGGAAAAGTGCTGATGAAGTGAACGCGTATTAAGCGCTGTTTTGTTGTTGCTGTTATAATTATTATAGTAATTTTGTTTTTTTTTTTTTTGTAATTGTTGTTGATGTGCAAACATTTTCGCAGTCAATGCAACAGCAATGCGGCGTAATATACCAACAGGTCCTACATTTAGTAGCTGGCTTATACATATGTACGAGTATATTTGTATGTGTATACTATATTATGTAATAGTACAAGTGTAGTAAATAATACACGTACATAAAAACATTTTATATACTTTTATATACCAGCTAGCTTCTAAAAAACCTTCTGCAGCCTCCTACTTCTGCCCCCTCTTCTCACCTTAGCCTCTCGCCTCATGCTACGGACGGTGTTAATGTTTGTTTATTTATCTGTCGCAGTGTTTGTTATTTACCAACCTTCTTCGTCATCCATTGCCCTGAACCCTTCACTGCTGCTGCTTCTGCATTTTAAAGCGTTTGATGAGTTGACGCCTGCCTTCGTCGTCGGTTAGCTGGCTGATTGACTGGCCGAGCTGTTTAAATCATCACACCATTTTGTTGGTGATGAGGTTGGCGACATTCGTTGCTGTTACTGTTTGGCAAGTGTAAAAAAAAAACAAACAAGAGAATTTACTTTATTTAATTTTAATTAGTTATATTTTTCAATTCATTTATGTCATTTTAATTACTTCATTTGATTTTAGTTTACATTTTTTTATTTATTCTATTTTTATATATTTTTATTTTTTAAATTTGTTTAAAATATTTTATTTTTTTAATTCAATTTTTTTTTTTACTTTATTTTATTTTGTTTTATTTAATTTAATTTTACTTCATTTTTTCATTGTATTTTTTATTTTATTTTGTTTTATTTATTTTATTTTTATTTATTTTCTTTGATTTATTTAATTTAATTTTTTTTTGAATTCATTTC
The DNA here is from genome assembly GCA_037013455.1 of Ceratitis rosa. Classification (NCBI taxonomy): domain Eukaryota; kingdom Metazoa; phylum Arthropoda; class Insecta; order Diptera; family Tephritidae; genus Ceratitis; species Ceratitis rosa. The sequence continues at coordinate 24,021 of JAWMAG010000409.1, read as the reverse complement.
ATTTCATTTTATTTTCATTATTATTTTTATTATTTATTTTATTTGATTTCTTTAATTTAATTTTTTGTTTTGTTTCATTTTTTATTCGATTTATTTTATTTTATTTGAATTATTTAAATTAATTTTTTTTGAAATATATTTCATTTCATTTTATTTTCATTATTATTTTTATTTATTTATTTTATTTTATTTCATTTTATTTTCATTATTATTTTTATTTATTTATTTTATTTTATTTATTTAATTTAATTTTTTGTTTTTTTTTTTCATTTTTTTATTGTATTTTTTATTCGATTTATTTTATTTTATTTGAATTATTTAATTTAATTTCTTTAAATTTATTTTTTTTTCTATTTATTTATTTTATTTGATTTATTTAATTAAATTTTATATTTTGTTTCATTATATTATATATTATATTACTTTATTTTATCTTATTTTATTCTGTTTATTTTTTTTATATTAATTTTTTATTCGATTTATTGTATTTTGTTTTATTAATTTAATTTTTATTTTTTCATTAATTTTTTAATGTATTTTTTTTCTGAGTTTATTTTACTTTTTTATTTATTTTATTTGTTTTATATATAATAATTAAATATTTTATTTTGTTTCATTTTACTTTATATTATTTTATTTTATTTTATTTTATTGTATTTTATTTAATTCAATTTTATTTTGACTTTTTTTATTTTATTCGATTTATTTTTTATTACTTTGTTTTATTTTTGTTTATTTATTTAATTTATTTTTTTTTTTTAATTTATTCCATTATATTTGACTTATTTAATTCAACATATTACTTTGTTTCATTTTATTGTATATTATTCTATTTTATTTAAATACTTTTGATTTCAATTTACTTTGTTTATTTTTGTTTTTCTTCATTTTTTATTGTATTTTTTCGGTTTATTTTATTATATCTCATTTTTTTAGTTTTTATTTTTTATTTATTTATTTATTTTAATTTTTTAAATTTATTTCATTTTATGTTATTTGACTTATTTAATTTAACCTTTTTTTGTTTCACTTATTGTATTATTCTATTTTACTTTGTTTTTATTTTATTTTAGTTTTTATTCTATTGTTTTATTGTATTTCTTCGGTGTATGTTATTATATCTTGTTTTATCTATTTTTTTTTTATTTATTTATTTTTTTTTTTTGATTAATTTTTTTTTATTTTATTGAATTTAATTTTTTCTCATTTTATTTTTTTTTATTTTTATTTATATATTTTATTAGATTAGTTTAATTTAATTACTTAATTTGTTTCAGTTTAATTTATATTATTTTATTTTAATTTAATTTATTGTATTTTATTGTTTTATTTTATTTTTTTAAATTTAACTTATTTTCATTTATTTTATTTTATATTATTTTTTGGCTTCATTCTTCTTAAGTTTTTGTTGTTGGTATAGTCAAGAATTCCATTTGATTCGAATCAATTTCATTTCATTCCATTCCAACTCACTTTATTGCATTTAATTTCTTTCGCATTCCTTAAAGTTAAAACTCTTAATAACCGACGCGCTGACATACGCGCAGTCACTGCTACACATATACAAATGTAGTAAGCGCATACTTTCTCGCAAACATATATTGGTGTGTATTTGAGCCAAGTTTTTCGCAGCACTTGAGTTTGTCACGCTGCCTACCGCAAACACACACACACGTGCACACAAATGGTGTCAGCCCCCACAACCATTTACGACACTAATAAAACTACATCTTCAGCCCTCTCTCAGCACACTGAAACACCAACAGAGTGTTGGTGTGTATAGCACCGCCCTACCTCGCTGGCAAATTCATCCGCTTAGCACGTCTGACCATCCGCAAAGCCAACACAACACTTCGCACTCACTTTGAGCACGCGTTGTTTTTGTTGTTGTTATTGTTTGGGGTTTTTATTGTCGCTCCAGCTGTCGCTGTCGTCGCGCTCATCGTCACCAAGCATGCAGCCAGCCAACCAACCAACCAACCAACCAACCATCTAACCAAACCGACAACAACAACAACCAGCGCAAACAATGCCAACCATTTTTCTCGCCGCGCGCTCTCTCTCAGTTCATGTGAACACATGATTTTATGTAGCATAATGACGCGTTCGCCCACACCAACGTTAACACACTACTCGTGCTCAACAACTGCAACATAAGCGCGCTCTTTCTCTCACGTTTACCTGTTGGGCGCGCCGTATCTCATAGTTTGTCACTTTTACACCAATGTGGCGGCTGGGCGCGTTCGACACGTTGACGGCGCTTAGAGTGTGAGAGCGAGTGTTGTTTGGTTGCGTGTTACTTGTGTATTTGTGTGTGTGTGTGTGCATGCAAAGCGCGTTAATGCGTCCGCCCATAAGCAAAGAAAATGCGCCATCACTGAGGCGCTCGATAATCTGCTATAAAGTAGTGTGAGCGCACTGCTCAGAAATGTCGTTTGTTTGTGTTTGTGGTTAAAGTTGACACTCAGCGCGCACTCTTCTGTGAGTACGCTGCATCTGTCGCCTGTTGTGGCGACGCGCCGCTTGCTTCGACGGCGACTGAGACGCTATGTGGCATTAGAACAGCTTACTCGTTAGTTCAAGCAGCGATATGTTGTTGCTTTTACTGCTCTCTCTCTGCAGTCGGTTATATGTTTTGTTGTTATTGAGAGCGCGCCAGTGTACGAACAACAAAAGTATTGATGAAAGCAGACAACAGTTTGCCGCGCGCATTTTCTTGGTCGGTTGGTGTGCTGATCGACGGCGCCGCGGATTAGAAAAGTTTTTCCTTTTGGTTTTTGGTAATTGTTGACTTTAAAAAATCAGCGCTCTCCCAGAATTTCTTAACAGCCGCCGACTTTGCTTCATTTCTTTCTTTCCTGACTTATCTCTGTCTCAATTCTTTCATTTTCTTCAATTTTTGATATTTTTTCCAGGTTTCACTGCAGCTCTGCTCTGTATGCGCAAGCTATGCAGTGTCTTCCAATTATGGTGCGCTCACACTCATATACATTTATAAGCTGTTGACAACAACAATAGCGCCTAGCAAACTAGCAAAACTGTCACCTTAGCGCATCTTCTTCCACTTATTCTTTGCCACTTGACACTGGGTGGCTATGAGGTGCGCTTATGTTTGTGTGTGTGTGTGTGTGTGTGTGTATATGCTTAGCGTGTCACCTACTGGCTCGCTCGCACTTCAGCGCTTGGCAGATAGTTATTTACTAGCGCGCGCTATCTCTCGCTCTTTCTATCTCACTATCTCTTGTTGTTGACCGCGCGACAAGACTTTAGTGCTTCTTGGTGTTAAAAGGAAATACAAAGCGCGCCTTTGTTGTTGTGCTTCATTGTTATTGTTGTTACATATGATTTGGTGACAAATTATTGAGAGCGCGCCCCATTATTTTTGTTATTATCTTTGACACTCCATACACCTTGTTGGCCCGCGCCTGCTGCCAAGTCTCCAAGGTGTTCTCTCAAAACGGTGCCGCCTACGTTGCATTCATTCGTATTCATACACTCAGTACGCGCAGACGCGCGTCTCAGGCGCGACAAAAGGTTTCGTGGGCTCCAATGGGTGTACATACATATGCATGTATGTATGTGTGTGCGCCTTCGCTTGGGTGTTAATGTCACCAGCGTGCGCCAACTGGCTGGAGTGACAATAAATGAAAACAATGTGAGCAACAATAACAAAAAACCAAGCGAAATTACAACAAAAACACCTGTAACAACAACACCGAGTGCTGGCGCTCAACTGCCACTACACAGCGCGCTCTCTGTGTAACCGTGTGTGTGTGTATGCGCCAACGCGCGTTGTTGTTGTTAGCCATAGTGGGTGTGCTTACTTACAGCTTGTAGTTGTAGTTGTTGTTGTTTTTTTCCAGTGGATAATCTGTTTGCTTGTCACTAGATTTGTCACCAACAAGAACAAGAACTACAACTACAACAACAACAATAACGACCGACACTGCGCATCTTTGTCGCTCAAATTACTACCGAGCGCCACTTCTCTCGCCGCTGCTAAGTTTTTGGGGTTGTTGTTGTTGTTGTTGAAGCAGTTGGTTTATTAGAAAATTTGTCACCAGCATTTGTTTGCTTAAGTCCTTCCCTAACCCGACAGATTTCTACCCACACAGCTTCGACCTTCTCTAATGCGCTCTTGTCATCTCTTTCTTATACGTCCATTTTCACGCCTTCAACGCCAGCAGCGCCTTGGCTTCGCATGGAAAATAAGTAAAGTGAGAAAAAAAGTAAAATTGTCATCATCTGCTCTTCTTCTTCACGCCAATATTACTTGCTTATTCTTATTTTTTCTCACTTACACTTTGGACATTTGTCGCCATTGCCCAACGCTGGGAGATGTTGTCGTCGTCGTCATCGTCGTCGACGACACTTCCAGCAAGCAGCACTTCCTTGCCACCTCTCTAAGGCTTTGCGCTCTCTCTGTTCACTCTCTAACCTACGCTCTCTGTATACACATACAGTGTGCGCTGTGCGCTGCGCTGCTAACGTCAGTTCGAACTTCTCTGCTAGCACGCACTCACTTCGCCTCAGCCTGCGCTCTGGCACTGCTCAGCTGTCGTTTGTCAACTTCAACGTGTGAGAATTTGTCACCCGATTTGGCGTTAGTCGCCTTGTACATAACTTGTTTATTTGTTCTACTGCTTCTGCTTTATCTTCTTCTTCGTTTTCTTGTTCTTCTTTCACAACTACCAACTACTAATACTACTACCGTGTGCTTTGTAGTGTGTAGTTATGCTGCTTTGGCTACTCCATTGTAAAACTTGCTGGTCGCTTGTTCATTTCCACCTACTTTTTGCTGGTGTTGCTATTAAACCGCTTAAGCACCTTGGCTGTGTAGACTTTGAGCGTAAAATGTGTTTAAGCGACGGAAATTTAACAAATTTGACTTTTGGTAATTTAAAGATATGAAAAAAAAATCAAATAAATGTTGCCTATCCCACAGGCGTTGCTTGCCTTCAAATGCCTATAACTGCGCGAGTTTTAGAAGGATTTGTGTGAAATTTTCGAAGTTCGTTAGTTTAAAGCTTGGGGTTTAATTTTAAAGAAAGATTTCAATAGGTTCTGCTGGGAAAAAGTTTATTAAAAAGCGAATCAAATATTTTTGCGTGTCTCTATTGATAAGAGGCAGGCAAATCACGCAGTATTAAATTTAAATTTAATAGTTTTTAGAGAAAAAAAAAAAGAATTATTAGAACAAACGTTGATAACACAAGCTGTGTACATAAATTCGTAGAGTAAAAACTTTTTATAGGAGACTACCTAATTTGAAGTACAGTGGCTTGTTGACGACGGAAACAAGTTATATAGATTTCAAGTACGTCGTAACGCTGCAAGTATGATAAACATTTATTTAGAAAATTATTTAAACTCAATGAAAAGTTGCAATACAAAGAGCTTTCACAAAAAAAAGGAAAAGAAATCATACATTTAAAGTTTCCAGCAGCCTTTTGGGGGTAAAACTGTCTACGGACTACGCTGACTTCTCAGAAATTGATATAACTTCTCTCTCAAATTTAAAGAACATTACACTTTCCGTCCTTACGGACATGCTTAATATGGAGTTGAAGGCTTAAATGCCATGTACCCTATCTTCTAGGCATAATTTTTATATATAAATATCTGCTGAAGCAATTTTCAACCGAATTGTTCATCATCAACCTCTTTCTTTCATTTTGCCCTTAGAAATTGTGCTGGTACTTTTGAAGCCTGCCTGAAGCCGAAGAGCTGAAGAAAACATATAATTTATAAGAAGTAAACTAAAAAATTTATGATTTCCTGTGATTTTGTGTTTTCATTTTCCAAGTATTTTTTCCGTCTTAGAAAAGTTTCTGCTTCTCTTTCCATGCAAGGTAACCTTCATTCTGCATATCTTCTCTCTTTTTGCCATAAAAATATGGTGAGTCCTTCTCATACTCCCTCTTCGCCTTAATTTCTACATAGTTTTGCAATAAACAAGCGGTCTTTCAAGTAGCCGAGTCGTATAAATCTCATATATTAAGCTTGAGAATGGCGAGCCTGGTTGGAAAGTACTCTCCTGGTCTCATAAATATCCCTATAATTCCTTCTTTTGGTAGGGTTCTATTGAGATTTCTATTAGTTAGTTCTTTTACTGATATTGAGCTTCCTTAAAGGCACTCGAAAGGCATAAAGAATATGGTCTTTCTTTGTTCAATTTTTTTAGGTTAGTTGCAGAGGGCAGGTTGAGAATTTTATTGTGAGCGGTCGCACCTAAACCGTAAAGTACACTAATTGTGCTCACAACCCTAGATTCGATGAGCTCTGTTATATTCTTTTAGGAAGATTGGAACTTTGAGCCGCCTAAATGGCATTACATCTCAAACGACTGGGGCCCAGGCACTCTAAAAGGTAGAACTCCAGATTCGGCTTGATAAAAGTATTATTATATAAGTATTCTCCCTCGAATAGCTATCTATCCTTTATATCGTGCATATTGTTGTGCTGTCAACAAATTAAGGGATCTGCAATTTATTCTAAGCCGTCTCTGTACGAAATACACATACTAGGAGAGTTTGAGATTACCTGCCGAGGAACGACCGCAATTAGAGTTTTTTATGTAAATTTCAATGACACCTTGGCGAGGAAGCATACTCATGACCCTGCTTATAGTAGCTAATACCGACTGCAAACCATACTTCAACTCCGGCCACCGATACTTCTAGGCAGGTGCTCTTATAATTCAAATGATGTAGGTATATATGCAGGTACTCAGAGGTCAGATATCCAAGTTTGGATCTCTGAAGTGATCCCTCAAACTATAGCTTTAGCTCGTTTGGCAATTTGGCTTCTTTGATGTGCTTCAGACGCCGAACGCAGTGAATGGGAGCCTCAAACCGGGAGCTCTTCAACCTTTCGGACTTATTAAACAGCCAGAGCCGACAGAGTGAAAAATCTGAAGAAAACTTGCAAACCTTCGCACTTCAGCTAATACCCTAGATATCGTATTAGCCAAATCTCTTTAAATTCTTAACACAAAGTAGATGCCTAGGTAGGTAGGTATGTGCGAGTATCTACATTTCAAAAATCTCCATCATTAGCACCCAGCTTTCACACATGCCACACTCATACGCACACACACTCAATTGCAACTAATTCCTTAGCTTCCCTCGGCTGTGACTTCATTATCATCACCTTATTATTGTATTTAATTTATTTTATCTACGCCACATATCGCGGACACTCACTCATTTCAGCGCTCGACGCATGGCGAACAGTGGACGCGGACGGCGGACGACAGTGGCATCGTCCATCTTGCTAGAGAACAGCGCTTCTTCAACTAAATATGTAGGTGCCTGTGAAAGTAAACACCTCCTTTGCTTTGCCACTTCCGCACCCCTTCAACACTTATGTACTCATGTACATTCATACATACACGCACACATCGCTTGACCAACCGTTCAAACGTCCAAGCGACCGAGAGGCCCTTCACATACATGCCCTTCCTTCCTGCCATTTACTTGCCTCTCTGAGCTCGTTCGCCTACCTACCTGCTTGCTCTTTTTCAACGCCATCATCAAATACAATATAATTTTTACACCAACAACAACAACAATAACAATAACAACAGCAAAGAGCATGTATGGTAAGCCAAGGAAGTGCCTACACATGCACATATGTACATATAATACCTTCCGACGTTTTCTTTTTCTGCCTTGCATGTTCTTCTTTTCCTTTCTGCCTCTTTTGGCCAGCCGCAGCGAGCAAGTCAGGTTTCGTTTTTTTTTGTTTGTTTGTTGTCTCTTCTTGCTTGTTATTTACCTTTGTTTGTTTGTGTATGTGAGTTGTTGTCGTTGTTGTTGTTGTTACTGCTGTATTTTATTTTTGTCACCTGCACTTAACACCATAGCGTTGTCTCTTTTTTTCACACTCCATCACGCGCCATCTTTACGCGACGGCGCCGAAATTGTACTCTTAACACGGCCCCAAATGTCGTATCCATCCAGATACTTGCCGCTGTGTGTGTGTGTGTGTTTATGTGTTTGTGTTTGTGTGTATGTGTGTTGTGGTCGTCCTCAACACCAACAGTGTCGTCGTCGTTGTCGTTCTAGTTATTGTAGTCTTCATACTCAGCCGCAGTCAACACTTTCACACAAACACACACACACGTCCAGTCGGCTTGAGAGATAACTCGCCTTGGTCGCCAACTACTACTTAAGTGTGTGCGTAAATGTGTGTTTGTGTGAATATGTATGTATTTGTTTCGTTTGCTTTTGGTATCTTTCACACTAAGTTATGGCGCACAGTGGCGCTTTTTTGGAGGAACTTGAAAAAAAAAACAAATAAAATTAAAAAAAATAATCTTATTTTTTAATAATAAAATTAAAATTTCTTAATAAAATTAAAATTTTTTAATAAAATCAAAATTTTTTAATAATATTAAAATTTGTAATAAAATAAAAAAAATCAAAATTTTTTCATGATTTTTTTAATTAAAAAAATTACTATGTTTTTTGAAATGAAAAAAATTATTCTTATTTTTTAATTAAAAAAAAATTGATTTTTAATGAAAAAAAATTGATTTTTTAATGAAATAAAAAAAATAATTCTCATTTTTTGATAAAATTAAATTTTCTTAATAAAATTAAAAAAATACCACAATTTCTTTTTATGATTTTTTTTTTTCAAATTAGAAAAATTATGATATTTTTCCATTCAAGAAAAAAATATATATGATTTTTATATAAAATAATAAAAAAAATTAACCTTTTATTTTAATAAAATAAAATTAAAAAAATTGTGATATTTAAAAAAAATACGATTTATATTAATTAAAAAATTATAATTTTTTTCAAATTAGAAAAACTATAATTTTTTAAAAAAAAAAGCAAATTATGTTTTTTTGAAATGAAGAAAAAAAATTTTTTTTTATTTGCATTCATTACTAGCAAATTTTGTTTTGAAAGGTGTACAAGTTTAGAAAGCTTCTTTGTAGGAAATTAAATTTTATCGGTTTCAGTGAAACTGGTCAATCAATGATGACATTAATAGCATTGAACGTGAACTAACGAGAGGTACCGTCAATCGAATTAAGATTAGTTAGCACAAGCCGATAATGGGGAACGTCGTGCATGGCTTTGAAAGAACTTTTGAATTCGCTCAATTCCAGTTAAGGACAAAAGGCTTCCAAATAAAAATTGCATATTCTAATTGGGAACGGAGAAGACCAGAATATAGCAGCTTAAGTGTCTAAGTAGCAGAAAATTCGTATGTATTGGGCAGCATAAAGTCCAAAAGTGAATATAAGAACACCAAAAGTAAACCGAGTTCCAAATATAACTCCAGGATCTAGAAAATAGTTTACTTTGCCTATACCTTCCACCAACAGAGATTATACCGAGCTCTGCTAAGTCCTTAACAGAATTTTAGATAACCAATAAAACGTAAAGTTTTAAAATTGATAAAGAAAGAATCATTTATGAAAATGCGCTGAACTGGTAGCTCTTTCGAATTCGAAGGATAATATGTAAAATTTATTAGGACTAATATTTGATGGATTTCTTTGGGCAACCTGCAGAATTTTGTATTTGTTGTATTTTAATTCAATTAATCAGTATATTGGGTGTTTTCTTCCGTAATAGAGCTTCCTTCTGGAATATTTTAAAGTTATGAAAAGTTTTAAGAAAATAATCCAAAAACTATTTGAATGGGTTCCAAAAAGACATTTGAAAATTCTTCATAGAAAAATTAGGTATTCTTAAAGAAATTTGGACTTGGAATTTATTTTTTTTTTTTTCGAAGAGTAAAGTGTATTATTTACATATGAGTAATTACCGAAAAAATGAAGTCTGACTTACGGGAACACTAAGGACGACAAGTAAATACATATCTAAGCCTGAAGTGGGTCATACTTCTACTGCTTATGATTTTCGCCTTTATATTTTTCCTACAAATGGTAGGTACCTATAGGTTTAACGAAGGACTGATAGATGGATTTTTTGCCTCGCGATGACCACATATGGTGAAAATTTTCTATATGTCATTCTAACAGGTTTTAGAAAGACACTTCGGTAGGTAGAACACACTTCGTCACTTCCATACTGCCATATTAGTTATCAAATTTCTGAAATTCAGACTGACCCAGAACAAAAGTGTTAAAAAGAATAATTGTGAAATACAAAAAGAAGATATTTGTAGGCAATTCTATGCTTTTTTAATTCGGCTATAGTCAAGAGCCGAGTTAACCCTGGTTTAATAACTTTTTTTCGTTTTCTAAAGCCAGATTCCTCTTCTATTCATCTTTCTATCGAAGTAAGATCTTTCTCTTGGCCTGGTACTCGGGTTACTAAGTTGAAATCTGGAATATGAAAAAGGCCAGAAATCTTGCTTAGGGCTGCCAACTCTCGGGAACTCCTAGTTGCTAACGTCCACGGTTTTGGCTACACAGTTTGGACTTTATTCGTCATGAAGTGGCTTGAATTTCTAATGGGTTGTTTATTTCGCGTTGAAGCTGACGGCGGGTGTGACGCTACCTTGGATTTAAAGCTGACTTTATTAAAATTGTTAGTGCTGGTTCCAAGTTGGGCAGACTGGTCGAGCATTTCGATGTTTTGATTTTGAGCTGTGATATGGATTTCCATGACGCGGCTGCGCGTGACAGAGTTTCACCTTAATTATCTGTCCAAAAAGTGCTACTTTCTCTGTAAGACTCGCTAAATTTAAAATTTTTAAGGCAAGTTTATATTCTCCAAAAGTGTTTTCGTCTCTAATATGCAAATTTTCATCTTCTGCCCGCAAGTAAAAGCTTCACGTCCCACTGTTAGCTCCCACTTAACACACATTCAATATCAATACAACAAACACTCTCCATTGCATGCGAATGGCCAACACGAAGCCAACCAGTCAGCTAGCCCAGCAAAGCGCTTGCGAATGCGACAAAACCAGCACCTCTACACTAACACAAAAAAAAGGAAAACAAAGCAAAGCAAAGCAAAACAAAACAAAGCAAACTCAGCACCACCTACCTACCAACTACTACCTACCTACGAACAGTCTTCGCTGCATACGCCACCCAACCGTGGGCCAACATTCGGGTATGTTGTATGTGTAGTAAAGCCAGTTTAGTTGTAGTTGTGAACGGACGGCTAACGAGGTACATGAAGAGATATACCCAGAGGCACACACACACAAGCACATGTACACATATATACATGCACACAACTACTTCAAGTACGGTTGGAAAAAGCTATGCGCGCTGTTGTCGTCAGAAAGTGCGAAATTTATTCTTTGCTGCCGTCGCTGTTGCCACAACTTTTTTTTATTTCTTCTTCTTCTACTTGTCTTGTCAGTCAGTTGGCTCTTCTTCTTTTTATACACGTTCTGCTTTGGTTTGACTCTTCTGCAGTTGGTGTCACCAGTCTTGTTAGCTCTAACGCTTTTTTACCTAACTGTCGTCTGTTTGTTGGCTTACTGAGACGTCGGATGTTAGCGTCAACGCTCTCCGTGTGGACGTGTGGAGACTGACGACGCGCACTGTTTCTTATTGGAATTTAGCGAGTAAGAAGACCAATACACAGATACACCCATACATGCAACCGGTTTCTGTTAGCAAATTCAATGTACGACATGGACTCTCTAGCAACTGCGCGCTGCTTATGCTCAGACTGCGCTGCAGTGAGACAGTGCGCTACATACTATGCTTGAATATGCGAGCAACTCGCTACTTGCCACATAGTCAGTCAGTCACACGCTCGTTGCAAGTAGTTGTGCGCTAAGCTCAGCTGACGCGCTCGTCTTTCGCCAGTGCTGTGTGTGTGTGTGTGTACGCTGCGCAACGCTATCCAATTCGTTTGCTCGCTCGCTATCTGATAGCTACACGCTACTAAATACTACGCTCTACTCTCCCTGCCCGCCTCCTTGCCACTTCGCTCCGTTAGCGAGCTCTGTATAAGACTGGTTTTTGGGGGGTTGCGCCGCTTCGGCGAGTATGTGTATTTTCCAGTTTGCAAGCGACCGGCGTGTAGTGCGTATCTCGGCTGCCACTGTGTATATCGAATGTATTAAAGGCGAATTTTTGTTTGTTTGTGTGTTTCAATGTGCGCTGTTATGGTACTCGCCTTTTCGAAAACCGAAAAAAAATTCTTACCAGATTTTCCGTAGTGTTTGCAGCAAAAGCAAAAGTTCGTCGTTGTCGTATTTAAAGTGAATATCAATTTTTCCTCATTACTTAGCCGGCGCTAAAACGTTTTTGAAAGGTTTTCGAAAACTCAGAAATTAATAAAAAAAAAATTTAAATAAATTTAAATAATTTTTTTTTTGGAAAAAATTGCTAAAATAATTATAAAAATTTTGCATTTGGTCTGAAAGTGAAAAGAAATGCACATTCACGCGCGATTATCGTAGCGCAGAAGCGTTAGCGCAAAGCCGCCGGAAGTGCGGACGCACGTCAAACGCTCACTCGTTCGCTCAGCCGTTGAAAGCCATGTAAAGAGTACGAAAAGGGGGAAAAACATAAATAAAGTGCAGAGATTTTTATGAAAATAATTTATTAATAATTTTGTAAATAATTTTGCAAATTTCCAACTCTCACTTTTCAGTCAAATTCGAACAGCGTTAACGGCGAGACAGTGAAAAAGGCAAAAAAGCGGCAGCCGCAAGCATATTAAAAGCAAGGATTAATTAAAAAAGCAAAAATTAAAAACGGTTATTCAAAAAACAAGTGGAAACTGTTTAAAACAAAGTGAGCGTATTGATAATTTTAAATAAAAAATTACAAATGCAAAATTTTGTGGGTATCAAAAATATAAATAAATAAAAATATATGTACAAATAAAGTGGAAAAGTGCAATTTTAACAATAAAAGTGACGTGTAAATAATAATTTTTAAAACCAAATCAACTTAACAAGCGTGTAGAAATATTTTCAAAAATACAAAAATTCCCAAACAAAACAAAATAATATAAATAATACAAAATTAATACGGAAAAAAATTCCAAAAAAGCATAAAAATACTAAAAATTATTGAAAAACGATTTTTGTATTGCAAAAGCGTTAAAAAAGCTTATAAACAAAATGCAAATGTATTAAATAGCACCGAAAAGTGTCGCAAAAACGTCAAAAGGGTTTTAAATAACAACAAAACCAGAAATAAAAAACAAAATAAATTGCTATAACAACAAAAACTAAATGAAAATGCAGTGAAAAATGTGTGTAATAATTCAAATATTGTATTAAAAATTTTCAAAATTCAAAAAACAACAGCTTTAGAAGCGCCTCAGCTCAGAAAAGGCTATAAAAAGTTGAATAGCACAGCGATTGAAGCTAAAAACCTTACACTAAAAGCCAACTAAGCGCCATTAAACCCTAATAAGAAGCAGGCTCTGCCGGAAAAAACCGAAAAGCAGGCGTGTCTATAAAGCAGGAATACAAAACAAAGGCGGATTGAAGCGCTAAAAATCGAATAGACTGAGGTGTAGGCAAAAGCAAATCAAAATAAAGTGAGATAACAGCTAAGAAATTTGAATTTGGTGAGGTTAACGCACATAAGGAGGATTGCACGCCCGAAAACTTTAAAATTTTCAGCAGCCGGACTAAAGAAAATAGTGAAAAAGTTCCAAGTCGGTGTAAAATAAGCGCTGTAAAAGCTATAAGCAGGCAGAAAGTGCATGTGTCAGCACTCCGATCAAGAAAACTCACAGAGAGTGCACTCCAAAGCCTTTTAGTTGCCACTAAGGTCAATGGAACTTGGCAAGTAAACGTGTGCAGGAAGTGCAAAACACGCCGAGACGTTTTCAAAAATATTAAGAGTGTGTTGACTCTCTATAAATTTAACGAAAAAGTGTTAAAAACTACCAGTGACACGATCTAAAACCCAAATCTTGCCAACTCGCACCATCAACTCGGAAGTAGTTACCTCATAGAAGCCTACACAATACTCTCACCAGCACACAATAGCCGTAGTTCACTTGTGATCTGTGAACAGTATAATTGTATAATTTAACGTCGCGCTTTTTGCATCCCGCCGTTGCTGGAAAGTGTAATGTAATGAGATACGACGTTCAAGAGTTGCTTCATCAGTCTGCTGAGGATCCATTCGCCAGATTTGCAAATGGGATGGCATATCATCCATTTCTGCAACTCTCCCGACCCACTGATTTCAGCGTGTCGTCGCTGTTGACGGCGGGCACAGCACAAGCACAGGCTAATAGCGCGGCCGCCGCCGCCGCAGCAGCTGCCGCAGCGGCAACAGCAGCAGCAAATTCCGCGTCAGCTGGAGATTTAAGTGCAACGGGTAGCGGTAATACCGTCTTGAGTGCGGCCACTTCACCCGCGCAACCACATCACCATCAGCCACCTACAACACCCACTACCGCTGCAGCAGTTTTATTGCAACAGCAACAGCAACATCAGCATCAACAGCAATTACATTTGCAGCAACAGCAGCATCATCATCATCATCATCATCAACAACAGCAACAACAACAGTTGCTTTGTGGTGTCGGACAAGCCTCACCTGTGGGTGGTCAACAACCGCCACTGTTATCGCCTGGCAGTAATAATAATAATAATACAAGCAGTAGTAATAGTATCGGTAGCAAGTCGGCTGTGAGCAATAGCAGCCACAACAGCAGCAACAACAACCGCAATACACCCACCACAAATAACAGTAGCAGCAGCAACAACAACAACAACAACGATCCTCAAAGTAGTAATAATAATTTGTCAACACAACAACAGCCACTAGCTCATCCAACGCCCCACTTGTCCTCACCACACCTATCGCCGCATCGTCAACCGCCGCCACCACCGCCACCAACGCATACGCATCCGCACGCACACGCCGCACAACCGCCACAACCAGCGCCCCAACACCCACATCACTCACCTGTGCCGGGCCATCACGCGTTGGGACCACATCTGCCGCAACAGGCATACTTTCCAGCCGCCGCACTTGCAGCGCTAGCGGGCAGTCCGGCTGGTCCACATCCGGGCCTATACCCAGCTGGTTTACGTTTCCCGCCACATCATCCGCACGCCCATCTCCCCTTGGGCACACCCTATACGACCGCCGAGGACGTGGTGCTCGCATCAGCGGTGGCGCATCAGCTACATCCAGCAATGAGACCGTTGCGTGCGCTACAACCAGAGGACGACGGCGTTGTTGACGATCCGAAGGTGACGTTGGAGGGCAAAGATTTGTGGGAGAAATTTCACAAGCTCGGCACGGAGATGGTGATCACCAAAAGTGGACGGTAAGTGGAAAAAAGCTTTTTTTCAAATATTATTTAAAAATAAAAAAAAAAAAAAACTGAAAGTAAAGGTTAATTCAATTAGTGAGGTTTAGGTGTGTAGAAAATTAAAAAAGTGCGAAAAACTAGTAACAAAAGTGCAACCCTGTTGGTGTAAAAGCTCACTGCTCTAAAGTGCGCTACAAATCTTTTGTTTGCCCAACTCTTCAGTGTTCCCTTTGCAAGTATACACCATTTGCCGTCGGTAAATGGCGTCTCACGGAAATACTAACAACGAGATGGCGTGAATTAATACGTAATTATATATATATGTAATTAAAAACAAAAAAGGAATTATTTTGCGTGTTCTCGTGTGTTTCATACCCCCTGAAAGCCTACCTATCGACCTACCAGCCGCACAAACAACCCCGTCCTCTGTTCGTCAGTGCAAATGACAGCCGGTTTTTGTGGCAGGCAATATGGTGGAGGGATTGTTGATGTTGATAAATAATGCATTTTTCATAGGCACTTTTTATATACAGTGAAAATGATTAATCAAAGTGGATTTGAGTGTGATATTCACATAGGTATATAGGTATGTAAGTGGTTTACTGGAACAAATACAAATACTGAGATTATATTCTTTGAGTTTCGAATGAAATAATTGACTGAAATTGTTTGCAAAACTGCACCGACCGGTTGGTTGTATTAGCAAAAGACAATTGATTTTTTGTACAAAATTTGCTAAGAATTCTAGGTTATGTAGAACAAAGCTGCTGGAAACAGCGTCCCAAACAGTTGCAGTCTTTATCAACTTTATAGTGGATTTAATTTAGAGGTTAGGAGGAATTAAACTCCGCGTAATGGCGTCACCAACAGCAATAGTCCTTTAATGCCTATACGATTTTGAGGTTATGCTTTTATTATAGATTCGATTTTGAGGTTAGAAGAAACAAATTTCTTTCAATCAATGTCCTGAACAATTGCAAACTTCTTTATCTAGAATTTTAGCATGATTTTCAATGAAACCAACGTTTCTTAGAACTTATTTTACTTTTTCTAAAACTTTTAGGCGTTCTTTGCTTGAAAATTTTGCTCTAAGTGCCAAATTTTCCGAAAGCTCGTTAAAAGTTTTCTCTAACATGACGTCTGTTAAAGACTGGAAGAGCTAAATGAGTAGAAATCTCTTAATTACCGGCCTTTCATACTCCAAAGGTATTTCTGGCAAGCTGAAAACGGACTCTTTCCAAGTAAAGTCCTTATATATCAGAAGGGGCATTTATGTTAGATCATAATTTTGAGCTTAAAAAAAGGTTCAGTCACAAAAGTTTGTCTGTCGCTTGCTTTCAAGGCGCATTTGGAAACATTTTTTCATGGGTTCCCCCTTAATATAGGATTAGTTTAGTCGCTATGTATCTTTTACCTTAATGTTTCTTTTACAGTCAAACTTGAGTACTATTTTGTTGAAATTTTATGCATTTTCTGAATTTTCTATCAAATTAAATTTCTGTTTAAAGAATTCTCTAACTGTTCTTGGGAGTTTTTACAAAGTTCACACGGTTTATAGACGTCTGAGGAGTGTTTTTTATGGAAGCACTTAACATTCTCCTACACTTTTGCTTAAAAGATCTCCTAGTTCAGTATTTATTTACTGCTCTCATAAACTTTTTAGAGCCACCATGGTGTTTTTAGACGTCTGAGGGTTTTTTTCCATAGAAGAACTTTAGATTCTCCTACTCATATTTTAGACATCTGCAACGGCTCTCAGAACCTTTTATAGCCACTTTACTGTTTTGAGATGTCTGAGGCGCTTTTCGGCCGTGCTCATCCTTTTATGGTATGCGTCTTGATGCTTTTTTTTCCAACAAATGGAGGGGGAGACTTCGACTTCGAGCCCTGACATTACGCAATGCTAACTAATTGGCTATTGTGGCCGTCACTTCTGATTTGATTTCTGTTATTTTTATTAAGTCTCCAATACTCTCTTCAGAGATTAAATTTATCTTTTGGAATAAACTGACCTTTTATTTGTTTTTTGTTCTAAAGAGCATTCTTTTATTATTTTTTTTACGTTTAGTGTTACTTTTCAAGCGATTCTGATTTTTTAACCGCGTAAAATTTTTTTTGTTCAAAAACGAGATTTTAAAACATCTATTTAAGATCCTTTATTATTTCAATCTTAGATAATTAACTTGTTTTAAAAGAACTGGAGTGATCTTTATGCTGTTTTGGATTATCTGCTGAAGTTTTGTTAATTTTGGGAACATTTTGGAAACATGCTGAGTTTGAGTTTCCGTAGAAAGTTTTTTGAAATTATTTCTACCGTGTTTTCTTTGATTTCGGAAGCTGTTTTCACTAATATTTTATTTGCACTGAAAAAATCTGAGTGTTCCAGAGACTGTTGAAAAATACTTAATTACTTGCTCATGTGCTTAAGTTTTGTGGCGTTTTTATAAATAATTTCTTGCTCCTGAAACCAGAGAAGGCCATCTAGATGAGCCGTAATGTGTACCAGGATGCATACAATTATAGTTTTGTACAAGTATTGTATATAGTGCTCTTTGGTTTCCTCTTGTTCTTGTCGTATTAAAAAAAAAGTTTAGAGAATTTTTTGGCTTCTTAAAGAATTATATTTTGAAAACTTATGTATTATAATTTTTTTATTTGTGACTTTTTATAGATTTTGCCAAAAAAAAATATTTTTTTCACCAAAAAATAATTATATTTTCACATTTGATTTTTTAATTTGTGAACTATTTTTAAAATTTTCTACAGTTGCGATGCTTCTAAAAAGGTCCCACGTACAGAACGTAAAGAACTCTTGTTGATTCTCAATTTTTTTCCAACGATTTTTCTAATTTTTTTTGGATTCTCTTAGTAATATTAAAAAAGAGTCACTAAATTTTTGGCTTCTAACCAAAGAATATATTTCAGAATTTTGTGTATTATTATTTTTTTAATTTGTGATTTTTTTGTAAAAGGTTTCATAAAAACATAGATGATAGTTTTTACTTATACTATATTGCATATATATATTTTTTTAATATTTAAACTACATTTTTGGTCCTCTTTTTCAACTAGAAATTTAATGTTCCTCTCAATCTCTTATTTTATCTTTTTAGTTATATTTTTTTGTACTTTTTTCAGTTTACAATGGTTAGTTAAACTTTCGAAAACATATCTCGTGTAGGAGATTAACGTAGGAATAATATTTCTCTCAGGTCTTCTGTGAACTTTGTTTTTTACAAAATCAAAAATCGTAAAATTTCCAACCAAAACTCATAATTTTATTCTTAATTTTTTTTATGAATTTTAATTTTTTTTTTTAGTTTTTTTCACGTTTTATGCATTTTTTTCATACAAAATTTATGTATTTTTCAAACAGTTTTTGATTGCTTTTAATCTTTTTCGTCCTTTTGCGAACTAAAAATTATCAGCCCTTTCAAACTCAAAAACTTCAAATATTTTAATATAAATTCTTCCTACCTTCCCTTTGGGTCCTTGTACCAACCAAAAAAAAAATATATTTTTTTACAAACACTTGTTCCTTTTTTTAATTTTTTTTTGGTAATTTATCCACCTATTTTTTATTTTTTTGTCAACTCTTAATTTTTTTTTATCTTTTTTGTCAATTTTCCAGCCAAAAGTTTATCCATTTATTTCTTTAATCTAATCAAAAATCAAACAAAAATCAGCACAAGCTCCTTAGCAACAGTTTTGGAAATTTTTATTATATATTTTTATTTGCAAAAAATTCCACGTACCTTCCACAGTTCATGGCCAACTGTCCGACTTAGTCAGATAAGTGCCCAAAGTGCATTGCAAATTATGGCATTTAAAATAAAGTGAAATAAAGGCAAAAAAAAAAAACGGAGAGAGAGAGAAAAAAGTGCTGATGACCTGTGAAAAATTTGCTTAACCTCAGCTGTTTGTCAAAGAAGAAAAAGAAAAATAAAAACGAAAATCTATTTAAGTACATAATTAATTTCGCTGATAGCAATCACCATTTTATCTATGGCAAATGGTGGCAAGTTGGCTCTTGTAAAATATTTAACTGCCAAGTTTTCAGTTGCAGCCTCTTCGCTGTTATCTCAAGCTCAACTCTACTTAACCCCCTTGTGATGACTTCACTTTCGCTTTTGTTCAGCAGCAGCTGTTGAGTTGAATATTTAAATATTTACTGTTGTATTTTATTTTAAAAGCTACATTAATGTAGTGTTTATTTTTATTTTTTTACTTATTTTAATAAAAATTTTTTTCAGACTTTTCAGTTTAATTTCATATTTTTCATGCATATTTTTTTCTTTTTTGGCTTTATTAAGAATGTCACTTTCGCAAGCGTTGATTGTTCACTTGAATTACAATATTTGTTGGCTGCAAACAGTAAACCAGATTTTTATCTTAATTTGCGTGCAAAATTTAATTTAAAATTTTTTTTCGGTTTTCTTTTTTGTTTTAACTGTGTTGTGTGTACGAAAAGAAAAATCATATCAACAGCAGATAACGTGTGTTTGTGCAAAAAAAAAAAAAAACACAAAATAAAATAAATAAATATTTACCCATAGAGATGTGCAAACTTTTCGAAGAAATTTAAGTAACGTGTAAAATATAAGTTTTTAACAAGAAAATGCTGTTGAAATAAGTGAAAACCAAAGAAAAAATAAAAATATGTAGAAGAAATTTTTTGAATAAAAAAAAATAATAATAAATAAGAAATTGCAATGAGATAAGTGAAAATTTTGGGAAATAAATAAATTAAAATAAAATAAATATCATAAATAAATAAATTAATTTAAAAAAGTTTAAAAATAAGAAATTGCGCAACGATAATTCAAATTAGCAGAATTATATGTATTTTTCTTGGAATTCAAAGTATGTATACCAAATGATTGCCATACACATAAGCTCAAACATTTATGTGTATTTAAAAGAAATAAAAAATTATAATAAATATCTCTAAGTTCGATTGATAAAATATCCTTCGGGGTTTGTAACATCAAAATTTCTTCAATTTAAAACTCATTTTTCTTCTCAATAAATTGTGTCATAAAGTTTATTATTATTTTTTTTTTCAAAAAATAGCCGCAAATATAAAAATTGAAAAAATAACCAAAAATATAAAAATTGAAAAAATTAATATATTTTTTTAATATTTTTTTTTCTTAATATTTTTTTTTTAATATTTTTTTTTTAATATTTTTGTTTTTTTTTGATATCCAAGTGAATAGTGCTAGAAATTTGAAATTTTTCCTTCAAAAATAGGTGCTTCAAACTATAACTTTTTCAGTAGAAAAGCGTCGAAAATACTTATATGTATATATATATATATACAATATATATATGTATAAAAGTGCAAAATTTTTCGAAAAATTATTTGTTTTCTTGGTACTAAAATAAATAATATATTACCTAGAGAATTGTGCTTAAATTTATGGATACATACATATAGGTACAATGCATACATATATTTGGCACCTTGTAGCCGCTGAGAAGCTTTTCATAAAAAAAAAATGGTAAAAAATATCAAGAAACATGCAGAAAAATATTTTTTTTATTACAATATTTATGTTTTTAATATGTGATTCAAAATTATTATTTTTTTTACAAAAGTATAAAAGAAAAATAAAAAATTAAAAAAATTGTTTAGTGAAATTATGCCAATTTTGATGCACCCATCCAACTGGTTTCAAAAACATGCAAACCTACCAAATTTTTTTTTTCAAATAAAATTTTCGTAGATAATCCTGCAGCGTACTAATTCTTCACTTATAACTTAAAAACTTTTGTCTAAGAAAATGTGGTCTCTTTTTGACAGAAAAAAGGCCAAATAATATAACAAAACTATTATAAAATGTTATAATTTATATATTTAAATATATGTATACATACATATTTTAATAAAAATTACTATTTGTTTTAATTTTTTTTTACAAAAATTGCCTAAAAAAATTGGCAAAAAAATTAAGCAAAAATTATTTTTTAAATTACAGTAATTTTTTTCTAAGAAAATTACACAAAAATACCAAAAAAGGCAATAAAAATTAGTTAAAATTATGTTTTTTTTAAATAATAATAATTTTTTTTAAGAATAGTGTTTAACAGTTTTTCAGACAAAACTTAAGAAAAAATTTGTAAAAATTTAATTTTTTATTACCGTAAATTTTTTTTTGAAAATTGTACTGGACAATATAATTTTTTTCACAAAAAAGGGTCAAAAAGCTACGAAAAATGGCTAAAATTAAGTTTTTTTCAATATAAATTTACATTTTTTTAAATAGTGTCTGAAAACTCAAACATATACGGTGTGTCCCAAAAATAACCGAACTTTATATTTAAATCATACAACATATAGCGCCATCTATTGAAAATTTGCAACATTAAAAAGATACATTCATCCTCTTTCAAACGCACCTGCCTTCATGTAAGTCGGATGACAGATGTAAAAGTGACAGCCATTTCAATAAAACCAAAAGTGTGCTAATGGTTCCAAAAAAAAAAAGAACAAATATAAAATTTTGTGTCAAACTTGAAAAAAAATTGAAATTGAATTTTAAAAATTTAAAAAAAATTAATAAAAAACGAAGCTGCCATAACCGAGGTACTGAAGAACATTTCTATAAATGACATAAAAAATCTATGCATGCGCTGGTTGATCGTTCCAAACGTTGTGTTGAGTCAATTGTAACCTATTTTGAATAAATAATAACTTTCAAAGATAATATAATGTGTATTTTACTATTTTATGTCCAAAAAGTTCGGTTATTTTTGGGACACACCGTGTATTGTTCCTTTAAATATTATTATATTTTTTCACTTTTTGTTAAATATTTTTTTTTTAAATTTTTTTTTTCAATTTTATTCAAAATTTTTTATTTTTAAAAATTTTGTTTTAACAATTATTTTCTTTTTATTGTTTTTTTAATTAAAAAATATTTTTTTTTTGATTTTTTTTATTTTTTTAATTTTATTTTTAATGTTTCGTTTTTAATTTCCAAAATTATTGTTTCCCCCAAAAAGTTATGCTTTGATTGACATTGGCTTGCATAACCTCTACACCATCGGCTTGTCATCGCCGTTGAAGCCTCGACTCTCCTGTGTACAGACTTGTCTAAGTTATTACTTTCGCTTGCCAAACTGTCCGTTAACTGTTCGCCGGACATATGTACATACATACATGCAGTTACATGTATACATATGGCTTGCCAATAAATGTTAGAAATGCCGCCGTTGCTGTCGCCAGGTAGTAAACATATGTCCAACGTCTATCCGCCGGCCGTCAATAGCGGGCGGTCGCTGCTACTCAAGCAAACAGTTTTATCCGTTCGTCTGTCTCTCCGTCCTTCCGTCCGTGCGCTGCTTTAACTAAATATTTGTAGAGCTGTCCATCTTGTTAAGCATACATATCAGCTATTATGTACATATTTACTATAATTATAAGCATTTTTTTGTTACATAGTATTTATGTATGTATGTACATATGCGTATGTATGTGTGCGTGCCGTTCGCTGTTGCTATTTGCCACAATTATGACACTCGAAAGTACAATAAAAAATTAAAAATGTGTTGTTGTTAACTGTTCTAGACGGCTCTTGGTTTAGTTAGTCGTAAGCGTTTCTAAAAAGAACAACAACAACAATAATAATAACAACAAAGAATTTGATTTTTTTTCTATTTTACATGAGTTGATTTTTATTAAAATGTATAATTACTGTATTTTGCTGGCACTTTCAAGAGCATAGCGAAAACAATAACAGTAACGATAACAACAACAACAAAAACAACCTTAATAATTTTATATTTAATGCTAAAACTATGCATTAACTGCATTTTTTATGCGCGTATAGTGTGTTTAATTTATAAGCTTTAATTTTTGTTGTTATATTTTGTATTTCATTGTTGTTGCTGCGTCGGCTAATAAGCGCATTATTAATTATAAGTGGTGCTTTGGCATGCGGATTTTCGTATGCGGCGCACTTTTGTTGCAAGTTAAAGGAAAATACGACAACCAAAAAGCTTGCTGCAACAAGAATAACAACAATAAATGCGAATAAATACTTTTTTTTCCGGCGCAACAAAGTCATTTCGCCGCCAAGCCACACGTCATGTAAAAGTGTATTTTTCAAATGAATTGCAATTTTAAAAATCTTCATTTCGTTTGTTGCAACAATGTTTACGCAACAACAACAACAACAGCAACAGCAATGAGCGTGAAAAAATTTTATTTTTTTTAACAACTACAAATTTATGACTTTTTGTTATTTTAATTATTTCATTGCGCTATTGTGTTTTGCTTGTGGCACGTACATACATGCACACATACATACATATATATGTATGTATTATATATGTACATATAGTACATGTGAAAATTAAAATTCGCACATTTATGCCTTGCAGCTGTCGATTTTTATGCGCTTTTATTTGAAATTTTTCACCTCACACTCGGTTGCGCTTGGGGATTTGCACGTAAAAACATTATTCATGCAACATTGTTGTATTGAATTAATTTTCGGTAATTTTTTCTTTTATGTATCAACAATTAAACACTTACATACTTACATATGTATACGCATGTTCATATGCAGTTATAAAGGTACAGTGCATAAAGACGCGCATTGAAATTTATTTTATTATAAAATAAAATAAAAATTAAAATAAAATTAAAAAAGAAAAAAAAAATAAAAATAAATATAAATAAAAAAAAATAAAATAAATTAAAAACACTAAGCAAATAAAATTAAAAAAAAAAATATACAAATGAAAACAAAAAATATATATGGTATAAATGAAAATAAAAAAAGTTGAAATAAAAAAAAGAAAAAAATAAATATTAAAA